>JAYRBW010128201.1:0-16308 GCA_036023295.1 Invenusta paracnida | reverse complement strand
ACTACTATTCGTCTACCCAAAAGCTTTTACAAAATAATGTTTCTAAAATTCACAGCAATTAAATTGTTTAAGAAGTAAAACAGTTTTAGATACACATGCAATGAATTGTATATTACAGACAACTTACGTAAGTTAAAATTGTGTGAATATGTATATTTTGCTCTTAAATTAAAATTTGATAAAAATATTTAACACTACTTCTAGTCTATCCATTTACATCAAATTCATTAAATAAAACGATTTTTCAATGACAAAACTGAACAACGCCATCAATAAGAGACACAACTCTATGTATACTTACTCAATGGTATCAATTATGTTTAATTAGTTATCTCATCTCTTCGACTGTACTTAAGCAATTAGACTACTTTATTAAATCAGAATCAGATGTTATTGTTTAATATATACTTAATTGTACATTTTCTTAGCGATACTTTTGCTGTATCTATAAACTGAAGAAAACTAGTGAAACGAAACATGGTTTAGAATTATATTGAAATAAGGTATTTGTCATTATTTTTATTTCTAAATTATTCAAATGTTAATTTTTTTCATTTACACATATCGGCGAGCTCTTTTTAAGCAATTTAATTTCGCCTAGAGAAAGTGCAAATTAAACCTTTTTACATGAAGTAAATTGAATGAACACCGACTGACCTCGGACCAGGCAGTGTATTGCCAGCGGGTGGGTAAACATCGTCCATGACATGGTCTGAGATGAGCAATTGGTCTGGGAAGACCTACTTCATCGCATTGAGTGGCATTCACTTGTTCCACACGGCTTGAATCTGAGCGCTCTCGCAGTTTCGCCACGCACACGAACCTCTGAGCACGCATGACCCCCATGCCGCAACGGACCGAACACTCGGAGTCGCGCCGGTTTTGAAGCTCACCTCCGCTCTCCAGGCGCGATATCTCCGCCCAATAGAAGCCGCAGTTCTGCCAGCAAAGCCGACTCCGAGGCTTCGAAGGGGTCTTTCCTTGGCAGGACGCAACTGTCACCGGAGATTTGTCAGAGAGACGCAGACATTGGGCCACCTGATACTCCATGCCTGACAAGTAAGGGGAAATCAATAAATTGATTTTGTAAAAATTGACAGAACCTATATCAACGATAAAAGTTTAAACAAATCATTTAAACAATGTATTCATGGCTGACGGCAAAGTTGATTATAATGTCATCTCTGCACGAAGGACTATTCAGACTCTTCGTCGTATACATCCCCGAATTCTAAGAGTCTTTCATTATTATAGCTTACAATATAATCAGGTATGAATTGAATCACAGAATTAGAAAACAATTCCGTGAATAAAAATTAATTTAATCGAAATTATTTTTATTACAAACATTTATTTATATTATCTAATATATAAATAATCCTTTTTATTTGATATATTTTATATGCAATGTATACGTTTATAACTTTATAAAAATGCTTATTGTATACATAGTATATTATTATCACTATAAACAATTGATTTAAAATTAGACAATACGGGGACCAATGCACGTTCGTTCCCAGGACTCACCTGTGCACATGTTATTACAGCCAGTCCAGATCTGTGAATGGAAGTCCCATCCGAAGTTGTGGCTTATTTCTGGAAGTGAACTTGTTTGCATGGGCTCTCGCAGCATATAATATTCGTAAACGACAGCCGGTAAGGGGAGTTGAGTACGTGGATTCTCTTTATGTATCTAGACATGCGGGAGTAAGTGACAGCAATTATTTTACTCTTTATGTAACTTAATGTTAATAATCATCGCGAAATATGCCTATTTCTTGACTAATATAATTTAGTACGTTTACAGTAATAGCGAGTAAAGTAATTGATTCAATCTATATAATATGGCCAACAAATTAAATGGCCTATTTATTGTCATCCTTTCGGTAAAATACAGTCACGAAAAATAATACAGATTATAATAGATTTCTATAACTCGGAAAGTTGTTTGAAAATTTGAAAATTGTCAAAAACTTGAATCTGGTGAAACAAGTGCAAAGATTAAATTTGAAATTATGAATACTACTGTAGTTGCAAAGATTAACTTGCTTATTGGGAAAAAGCTACTGTTTGAAACACTTTGTATAAATATTGTTACTAATTGGTGCTGCTAATTGATGATTTAACACTTTGAAATGCAAGTATAGCTATAGTTGAGGGGAGTACATACAGCAACTTTGACGGTGTGTTGCAGACGGCCCGTGATCCGGATCACTTCCCTTCTCTTCCTTGTTCCGCTGTAGTAGAGTTCAGCCCCGCCAAAGTGCTCGGTCCCTTCTGATCTGCGCACTTGAGCACGACGGCCTCGTACTAGCACTGTTGGAACATTTCGAGTATTGAGGGGAGAATATTCATAAATCTAGCATGAATAGTTCATATTTCTTAGACATATACACAATTTACTAACCTGGAAGAGTTATATAACTAACTTAGGTATGTACTAAACATATTATTATGACATTATAAACTAATTTTCCTTACTTCCCAATATTTATCATTTTCATTATTTATTTATGATGCCATATTCCCTCAATTTAATTTTTTGAAAATTAGTCAACTGTATTTATAAAAGGCAATATTCAAATACTGTTTATATATAATAATCACTTTGAAAAATGAAATAACTATTTTTCTATGCATATAAAATAAATGTAAAGTTATATTATATTGGATTTTTTTGTCCTAAAATTAATTTATTCACATTATTATGTATTAGGCTTAAACTATAGCTTCGAAGAAAATCATTTATAAAAAAAGAGTATAAGTAAATCACGTTTCTAAATTTATTCTTTTCTGTAGAGTTCTTATACTTATTTTGAAAGTTGTTATACGGCTTTTGTCAGCAAGAATTGTTCGTTCAATTATGAACATTTATGTATATTTAGATGCATAGATTTCAATTTTCAGATACGGGTATATTATCCTGCGTATGTATTGGGCCAAAGCATGTTATATGAATTTATTCATACTATGAGGTATATAAATAAAGGTTAATATATTTAACTTTGAAATTTAATTGATTTATGCGTAAATATAAAGTAAATAATGCATTCAAATGTCTAATATGTATATATAATCATATACCTATATCGATAAATAATATCATTCGGCTCCTAATATTATGTAAACTTATACCTACTATTTCAGGAAGTTGGAATATAAATCTAGTATGGAATTTTATCGATTATTATTTTTTTATCATTTTTATTGTTTTATATTAATTAGTATTATTATTTTTTTAAATCGCTGATGCTACTATTTTTTAAATCTAAAAAAGAGTTTATCTAATTTATTTTAGAAAAGATAAAAAATCCGAGCAAATGAATTCTTGAGAGAGGATGACTAATCGAGTGATATCCCTCGCTTACTTAGCATGTAGTCATCGTAGGAGTCCTTAGAGAACGGTGTACCACGATTTGATGTCTTCTTTACCATAACACTGGTCGCCCCCTTCGGAACAGTCAAGGCAATGTGAAACTCAGGCGCTGAAATTATGATTCACATTTTTGTCTAAACTGAATGAAAACAGAGCTCTAGCGGACACAGTAAATCAACCAAGCTTTTATAAATAACAAGTTTTGATATTCTTCAGACAGTATTTAAAGAAATTTGATTTTACAATATTATTACTGTAATGTTAAAGAAATTGTCTAAAGAAATTGTTTGGAATATATTAATGACAATAAAATGTATGCACATATTAGAGTAGTCATATATAAACTAAAAATATTGTTTTCTTTCAATTATTAAAAGCAAATATATTCAAACTATGCCAGTCTCGTATTGTTTCAACCGGATACTCACTCCACTGCCAACAAACCAAATCACACATATCTTCATTGAAAACTCCGTCCGATTAGAAAAAACCTGACAAGATAATTTTTCAGAACTAGATAATTGAAGTGTAAGGCATGGTATATCATTGAAAGAACAAACATGAATGCTTTGCCTTTTTCTTTTTCTTTTTCTACACGGATGAGATGATGCGGATGATCCATTGAGATGTCTATAGCTTAACATACATACAGTCATACAGAATAGAAACGCAAACATACAAAGTTCTCAAAAAAGAAGAACAAACACTACTTTGGAGTTGAAGGAACTGCGAATCTTTGATGATAGCGTTGTCAAGAAGTAGGCGCTGTTGATGATATTTTGTTAATACAATGTAACATTTTAAACAGCAGGCATGATGTATTCACTTCTAGCTCTCTTGGAAAACTTTTGGAAGAGAAAGTATGTCCACAAAGTATTTTGACACACAATGCTTACAAGATAAACGCAATCCTTCAATAACGTGATGCCGTCCTCAGTTGAAACACCTAGCACAAACATTTCGATGACTTGTTAATGAAATTCTGTAGAAGTGCAGGGTACCGCGCAGCATGTGTACGAGAGGCTCTTCATATATTGTAGATTCGCCAGATGTATCTCAAAATTGTAGGTGGAAATGAATGTAAACTGTGCTTTTGATATTGGGTCACTTAGAATTTGCTGGGACTTCGAGAAGTTGATTCAATATTTGATAAATCCTGCTGAGTGTAAGAACAATTGTTTAAAAATTCTGAAAATATTATTACTATACATATACTAAAAGTTTCAGACCCGCTTTCTTGAGAGACAGTCATCGAGACAATACTTTACATAATATGGTAGGTAAATCTTGTTACTAACTATTAGAATATACAAATCTTTTAACTATACCTAGATAGGTTTTCCTATAGGTATAGAGATAGGTAACAGAAAAAAATGCGTCAACGTCAGATCAAATAGAGACGACTGAGAATTGAATTTTTAAATGGCTTATTTCGTCAGACAAAAGGTTGACAAGGACATATCAAATGCGTCAAAGCAAAATTAAATGTTGATAATAATTAGAACGTTTAGAGATTATGTTAACTAAGAATTGATATTTATGTATTGCGGCATCTTAAATTAAAGCTTATGAAATTAAGTTCTATCTTAGAAAGTATAAATTTTCGTTATTTTTATGGCAGATAGATTGACTGCCGATATTTGCTATATCAATCAATTAGAAATACTGAGAATTTCCCAAAAGTGGAAACGTTAACAATTCCGATGTCGCTCTAATAGGAATCGTACATTCCAAAAGTAGGAATCGTTCGGCGTAACCATAAAAATTAAGTAGGTCACGTATATGATTCCCGACACGCCTCTGCTCGTGTCTAAATCGAAGTGCGAAAGTAAATATTAATTGGTATATTAATAAAATTGTTAGTTCGAATTTTAAAGAAAGTTATCCTTAAATAATATTTACTTTCTTGGTTTATGCTTAATGTATTTACCGATTCATTTAAAAAACATTCGTCTACATCGATTTGCTTTAAAATATTTCTTTCGTTTTGATTCAACATTTTAAATTAAAAAAAACTACAAAAATGTTCATTTCGAAAGTTTCATTTTTCGGGAAAAAAGATGGCTTCTAACTAGCACTTTGTGAAAACGCTCATTATATTCAATTTATAACTATAGTTAATAGTTAATCTCTAGTCAATCAATATAATATACTTTATAATTCATTGGAGACTAGTTGCTGCGTAGATGTTTTCAACAGATGAAATAATTTATGTTTACAATGGTGAAATATTGTTTTAAACGATGTTGTTTCAACACTGTTTACCTATAAAATTTGCTTCAAACACACGTTTGTTTTAAAATCTATTTTTTCTATACTTAAGTGTAAAATATTTTTATATATGAATATCAAATCATATAATGTGAAATAATGGTTAAAACAAAGAGTAAAAATTTCTTAGTAAAAAATTATTTCTGCGTATTTTCATTTATGTGTGTGCTTAAAGATAAATACCTATTTTGCCCTATAATATCTTGACTTGACTTGACTTGAATTAAATTTAGTTTAAATAAAATTATCATTATTTTACATCTACTATTATAATATATGTAAAATAATAATAATTTTATTTAAACAAAATTTAATTCAAGTCAATACATTATAGGGCACAATAGGTATTTATCTTCTGATTGTTTACAATTTGTATTATGTATACCGTCCTAACATATAATGTACATTAATCTAAGACTGCCAGAATACAAAAAGAAATAATCTCAGTTAAATTAAATTATTGTGTCTGAATTTGATGTAGCCTGGACGCATTTGATATGACTTTGTCGTCAACATTTGTTCTGACGAAATACATGATTTTAAAGTTCAAATCTCAGCAGTCTCTATTTGATCTGACGTCGATGCATTTGTTCTGTCGCCCGTCTCTATGTTATCGTAAAAATCTATCTAAAATAGAAACAAAAAAGGAAATATATTAATTTTAGAAAAATAGGTATATCTTTTTAGATTTCTTATGAGATTTCAGGTTGTTTTCTCGAAAAATTATGTTAAATTCCGTGAGAGGCCAGTTATACGTATCCATCATTTTGCCGAGATCAATCCTTTCATGATACTTGAATTTGTCCACTATGTTTTATTTCCTGTAATAATTTTGTGAAAATAATAAAAAGTGACTATAGATTAACGACTTCGATATCTGCAGTCACTTTTTATACGCTCTATGTATGTTTTAGAATAGAAATATGTTTTGTATAACTAATATTATAGAAATATATTATATATATATAGAAATTAATATTATGTAGAAATACTCAGCTTCTGTGTATGGCTGAAAGTAAATGACTTATGTTAACGACAAGTGAGAAAATTATTACAGGAAATAAAACATAGTGGACATATTCAAGTATCATGAAAGGATTTATCTCGGCAAAAGGATGGATATGTATAACTGACCTCTCAGTTATAGTTATAGATACTAAAATAATAATTTTAAACAGGCATTCTTGAAAAACTTCAGAATATCCATAGTTAACAGGGAAATACGAGCAAGACACAAGGTGCTCTCACCTGGATTAAGTGTTGTCTGAGTGAAAACCCCATGGATACGTCGACAAGAGGACCCATTACCTCCGCACATGTCACACTTATCGTAGGTCTTGCTAGAGTTGATAATCCGGTCACATCCGCTGGGCTGTAACAATGGTATAATTAAATCTTTATAATGCGCATATAGTCAATATGGAGATGGATGATGCCTCCACCTTTATCATGCTCATTCAAAATAACAGTAAAAGTAGGAAGGTAAAATTAATTGCCTAATGTAATTGTGTGTATCAATGATAGATTATCAAATATCTACTAACTCAGTCAATTAAAATTAAAAAATTTGGTAAATGTTGTCACCTCTTTTGTAAAACTACTTATATATATTTGCACAAAATATTATACATTTTAAGTGTAACTTAAAAATTAGAATACTGTACAAATAATATCGAACTGCCAACAATTTCCGGCATCATTAAGAAAAGTAATTTTGAGGTGAAAACAGAAGACAAAACTACCGCACAGACAAACATTTCACCCATCTTAGATATCACAGTTTCAACCAGGAAAAAAAAGATTTCCTTCTATTCGGACTGAAAACTCCAATTTATACTCCACGTATCCACGTTGATAAGTGGTTTATTTCATATAGCAACAAGTTTCTTTAAGATTGTCCATAAAATTTATTCTGCAACTTCTTTCATGTACTTACTCTTTCGAAGCTTAATTTATCTGCAACTAAAGACGGATTTCTGCCAATATGTTTTCTTAAAACAGACACTTTTGGATATATTTTGCTTCGAACAGACAAAGAGGTGGTCTTTTATCATTAAATTAAAAATCAATGGTTCTTGGACAATTGATGACTTCGTAATAGAAATTAAAAGTATCCGGTGACAAGAACATTCTTTTGTCATTATGAGAAATGTGTCCCCGATTGAGATAGGATTTGATCCAAAAATAACTCACAATTTACATATTTAATGAGTTCACATAATTTGAAATACTATATTATATACGAAAAGTACTGAAGTCAAAACTCTATTTGCAAACTGTATCATATTAAAGATGTATTCTGTCTCGAAATTTCCTTAACTTCCTTTTGACTACTTTAAAGTGCCTTTCTTTAAATATGCGGACAGCCTTTTACTTTGTCAAACTCCGTGTTCGCCTTTTTAGTTATGGAATTTTGCATTTTCAAAGACACATTTTCAAATTATCGGATACTGGTGGCCCCTGTATCCTCAATTACCCTCATTAAACCCGCAACTGGAATAATATTTTGTATGATTATTGTAAGAGAAAAATACATGTAACTAACTGGATAGTTATGTGAAAGTAGAAGCTTTTGACCTAAAATAAATTCATAACTAAACATACTTCATTCCGTTAGAAAGCTTATTATTTGGTTATTAACATATATCAATCTTGTCTTCAAGAGAGTAAAAAAGTTTCGTATGTTTAAAGCTAAGTTCTATACATACATAACAATGTATGGTATAACTGTGTTTAAGATTATTTTATACTAATAATATGTCATAAACAGTATTCATATAAATTAGAATGGTGAGATAAAATGAACGTTTATATTCTAGAGAAGTATAATAAGAATAAGAATCATTGTGTGACATTATTTTTAATTATACTAACTATAGAAAACTGGCCACTGACCCAGCATGTCCCCCTAACACACAAAGCGTGTTTCATTGAATAGCAAGGAGCTCCATCGATGAGAGACACGTTGTGCTTCACAACTTCACCGCGATTGTTCTGACAGATCAGGTGGCACGCGGAGGCGACATCGTTTCCTGCAAATAGACAAATGCTAAACTATAAAATACATCATATAATCATCATATATTCATGTAGTAGCTCTAACAATTATAAGTAATCCAGGTAATAAAGGATACTTACTTGATGGTATATAAGCTGTAAGTTCGATTCTCATGGATTTTGACAACTCTGCGCATTGTTCCTCTCTTGGATTACTTCCTTTCAGACAAATCTGAAATTTATTCACACATCTCCAAGATAGAACCAATATTCTTGAGCATCCATCATTATTTAGTTCGGAAAACATTTCACTTGAGATCATTGTCGAGAAAGTTCCAATTAAATTATCATTACATCGAAGAGCCAGTGTCACTGTAGTGTCAATGTTTTACAGTATATGTATATATATCATATATTATTAGAATAAATACTTGTAATGCTTTTTTAGTGCACTGGACATCAATAACAGTAACATCGCTTACTGATATTTTATTGATTTTTAAATTTATGAATATAACCACTATAAATTATATATACATAGTAATACATAGTAAATTATATATACATGCACTAATTCATAAATTATCTTAATATGTGTTTCGGCTGTTCTTGCCAAGACCTTTTGATTACTAAATTTCCTATTAAACTCAACAGTGTCATTCGAATGCTATTACATGAAGGCATATTGTAATAGTGTTAGATTTTTCAATTTTGTTTCCAGTTTTAACTTTAAAAGGTATTTTTAATGTTTTTAATTGTTTAATATCCCCAGGATCACCAGGTGATATTATGAAATTTCTGCTGACACATTGTGAATTGCGACTTGTCCCGAGGCAACAATAGAGGTGGCGCAAGACATTCTGTACAGGACATAGGACGGATTCTTCTAACAAGCTTATTATATATATCGAAGGAATTGATGCACATTTTAATAGGAATTGATTCCAACTATCAACTAATTTAATTTTAATAAATGCACTTCTTATGGTAGCTTAAATAATGTTGCGTCCATTTAATAAACAATTAAATGTAAAATCTAAGCCATCCTGACATTTCCGTATTTTACTATTGGAATGAGGTCAAGCTTGGTCTGTATGAGATATTTAGTAAACAAAAAAGAAATCAAGATACACACCCACACCAATACATACAGTAACTTATCTGAGGATAAACGAATATACATTTAATATATTTTTAACACAAGATAAATTAAATATTTTAAAAGACGACATGAATGTGTGTGCTTATTCATGAACATACGTGTCATACAATTTGAATACAGAGGAAGCTACAATGAGTCACCATTAGGTACAAATTTAGTGAATTTATCAATACTGTCTCAAATTTTTAAATGCAAATCTGCCATTAAATAATAGTATATTTAACTACTTTTGTTAAATATATATATATATTTAATATATTTGATCTCGCTACTAAAATTTATAATATCTTTCAAAATATATAATGTTTATATTCATATCGATTAACTTTAAAAATATTTAGAAATAATATAATAATATAGAAATACAGTCGAATCCGCATAAGTCGAATCTTCAGGGACTTAGGAAAAAGTTCGAGTTATCCGGAAATTCGGCTTATCCGGAATCAAATTTTTATTCGAAAATACATATATAAATACATATGTAAGTACCCACAGTAATGTACATACACTTCATAGAGTACAGTATACCGAAAAACTAACAAAGCGTGCCTATTTACTAAAAAAAGTCCTTGATGGTTGTAATGTACATACAATTCATAAAGTACAGTATACCGAAAAACTAACAAAGCGTGCCTATTTACTAAAAAAAGTCCTTGATGGTTGTAATGTAAATACACTTCATAGAGTACAGTATATACAAACGTGGGCTCAGATTAAAAATTAGTATTGCTGTGAAAATGAGTAAGCGGTAACTGAATACTTTCAATGTGAAAGTTCGAGTAATATGAAAATCATGACAATTGGGGACTTAATAATGTTCGAGTTAGCCGGAAATTCGAGTTGTCCGGATTCGACTTAGGCGGATTTGACTGTATATCTAATTCAAAACTCCAGATAGGAAAAATTAAAGCACTCTATATTCTTACAAATATTTTTCATTCTTGCAATGTATATGTATATTAATATAATAATACATAATATAGGATATTGGTATCATATAAAGTGGTTTTTATATACGACATTGAAAATGTAGTATATATACCTGTTTAATATAAACATTAACAGATCCAAAGAAGCAATCGAATGTAGCACTGGTGTATTTAAATTAGACAAAGTAAGGGTGACTTACCTGAACAGAGCATGATCGCATTCGTGTTCGACTACCTTGGCAGTAACTACCACTATTCTGAGGTCTGAAATGAATGGACATGAAATATTATATTCATATAAATAAACAACAGTTATCAAAATTATTTTTATTAAACTTAATTTGTATAAAGTAAATGAATAGATAACTAAAATTTTCAAAACATTTCCAAGTCATTGATGATCGAAACGTGTCTAGCAATGGTCGAAAATTCTTTATTTGGAAAATTATATATTTATTCGCCATTATAAAAATGTAGATATATAAGTAATTAATAATTCAAATAATGTCTAGAAACTCTTCTTTATTATGGTCTGCAGAAAGTTCTCTGTGGAATGTTGTCCCATTAAAGCGATATTTTGTCAAATGCGACATACGCTATATATATTTTCCCGCGATTGATAAAGATATCCAGAAAATCCCTTATGTTAACATCATTAAAAGGCCCTATGTACAACTCACGGAGGACTGTCGCAGAGTCTGACTGAAAATTGGATCCCTCCTCCACACGATCTGGAGCACGTAGACCACTCACTCCATTCGCCCCATCCACCGTCCACAGCTCGGGGGCGCAGGGATTTGGGGATACAGTAGCCTTGGATGCACCACTACGGAGAAACAAGGACGATCCTTATCAGCCAAACATGCTCTTGTAAACAATTATACTTGGATATAAACATACAATACAGAAATCATCATAAATAGTATTGTGCCTGAAGTAAAACTGTGCAGTAGAAGAAAAATGAGACGGCGACCATTTGGTACATTTTAAAGAGGCGTAAATACGAACGATGTATCAGTGGCATGTCAGTAAAATATACTTTGCTTATCTATATTTATACATATATGTTAAAATAAAGTTGTTTAATTGAGAGAATTATATTACATACATTTTTAAACAACCAGATAACCTTTGAGAAGACATTTCATAATATATACATACATATAGCTTGCACTCCAACAGTTGCTTTATTAGTATGAATATACTACTTCGAAGCATGTGGAGGAATTTTATTTCGACTTCAATTGACTTGATAACATTATAAATTGATAATATTCATTGATAACTTTGATTTCACAAAAATTACGAGAAAAAAATATTCAGTACCTCTAAAATAACTTATTGTTCATCAATAAAAACACGTATAGGTATGTTTTTAAAATCAAGTTTATAAAAACACAATCTGTCTTAAATGAAGAACGCAAAACCTAATGAATGAATCTTAGTTAAATATATAACTGTAAAAACGTTAAATGAAAAGTAATTTAAAAGTATCATTACCATTATGTTTAACGCATTTGTTATTTTAATATAGAAATATACCTTCATAATAAATATATTTAGCTGCATGGTTGTTAATTAGAGCTACCTGGAAATTGGGTGGTATGCACCAAACTGGTAATTAATTAGTCTGGAAATTACTAGCCTGGTCATTCCTTTTCTACGGAACAGTCAACTTTGCATAGTCTATTATTGTAGATTTTAGGAAATATTCATTACTTGTAACAAAAGAATTATGCAGTTCATCAAACTTAAAACCAATTACAATATTGAAAACAAAAACTGTTTTATGTATGTCCCGTATACATAGTTTAGCTGCAAAATTACCGGTCCATACTGAGTCTGCTCGGCGAGTAGTCAGACTTTACGCGCATTTACATCTTTATTATTAACTATATATACGATCTATTTCAATGTTGTGATCACAACTTCACATTTCTTTATATCATGTTTTTAGATTTAATTGTATCTCAGGATACCACATTCCAAACTATACTTTTAATATTATCTTCCTCATTTTGTGCAGGATATGAGCTAGACACATAAAGCATTTGGATTGACAGTATCATGTTAGCCCTTATCTTCTACTCTTAGTTAAAATCAGGAAGTAAAGCTTTTTAGTCAGATTTTTAGTCAGATTTTTTTCATTTTGCAGTTTATATAGAAAAAACTTCAAAACAATTTTTTAAATTATAAAAGATATGAATCTAATATATTTACATTTTTCTAAAAATATATGTGATGAATATAATATTTAAGTTAGCTCCTAATAGAATAAGTGACACTAAGTAAATATGCATAAATGTTTCAGAAGTAAGAGTACCATTAATTCAACATTCAAGTTTTTTATGTGGTAGGTAAAGATAATCCAGTATTATAGCCTATTAATTCAAGATAATTCCCCCTTCTTAAATTGTTAATGAAATATCAACTTCACTGAATAAAATACCAAATCAGATAAGAAAATATCAACCTACTAGTACATACATGTACTACAAATTGGAATTCAAACCCTACTGACAACCATATTACTGAGCGTGGCCAAGGTCGATACACCAAATTGTCGGTTAGTTGATTACTAAGTTCTAGAACTATTCATTTATGCTATTTTTATTGATTAATCTGTGTGTAATTTTTGTTTTTACAGAAAATTAATGTATTTCGATTTGCGTCTACTATTTATTCTTGTAAAAATATATATACCTACGGATATTTAAGAAATATTCAAATACAGAACATATACATATAATATGTTTGTGCATTCTATAATACAATATACTTTATTTGGTTATAAACAAGAAAATACCGTAGTTTTAATTTATGACGTCATACATACATACATATATATAACAGAAAAATGGTCAAACATTTTGAGAAAACATAATTATTTAGTTGTTAATTGGTAGTATACATTATTTTGCTAAACTAAGTAGATTTGTGTGTTAATGTAAATATTATGTAAAATCAATATCATTAGACTTTTAATAATTAAGTATATGTATATAATGCAATACAACAAATAATAAATTAATTTTAATATTTGGATAAAAAATTAAACCTTAAATATGTTTGCCTTCCAATATTAACATATGGATGATATACATTTTATATGAGTGATTTTCAATGCATATGTGCTCATTATTAGTTCAATTTATTTGTTAGATGCATTAATTATATGAAATGAACTAATTAACTCCAAAGTTACAGTTATCTCTTTACTTCATAACTTTTATTATGTTAAGCATATTATAAAAACTTGATTTTATATCTGCAATAATCAGTGTCATGAAAAACATGATAGAAAATTTGGCATTCCTTATAGCATTAAAGTTATACCATTTTATATTACGCGACCGGGTCGAACATGTTTTGAATTTGAATTACAAATACATTATTTACAAAAGAAAGAGCCAGCTTTTGCAATTACTTTCTCATTATTCTTGTCACAAGGTGTTCCTTCTGCCCATGTCGTGTGCGCCGCAATGCAAAATGTTCCATGTTTTGATTTGCAGAAGAGCTGTCTACACATAATGATCTAACAAGATATGGAAAGGAAAATTCTTGCTTTATAACTGCTTGAATATATAAAAATTAAAATAGATACGTATTAAAATAGTTCAAAATATGTTACATATTGGTGGGAGACCCTTTCAATTTTTAAAAGACTTAAACGTATTTGAAATGTAATTATAAAATTTATCTATACCGAATATATATCAAATATATGAATGACATTTATATGAGTTCATTATATTTTCCAGTTGTGAATATAATATGTATTACTGCAAATAATTAACAGTTAAATGTTATTTTGAAATATGAACATGCTTCACAGAAAATTTAATTGAATTTTTATCATATTCATTTGCTTGAAAGTTATTTTTAATTAATTTTAATTGAGTACATTGTTCGCGTACAAATTTTAAACATTCAAGGCTATTATATTTTCAGAAAAGATTTATTAATTATTGTTCTGTTACTTTAGACTGACCATTATTTAATTATATAGTTAAAAAAGACATAATCACAAAATACAATAAACACTTTTTTCGTAGTTTCCGGTATTGAGTCACTGTTGTCTTTATTCTAAGAATATGGAGCATAAACATAAATGGTTGCTTACTCCACGGCCGCAGTATGTGGCAGGGCCATTTAGAGCGAGTACACATTGATGATCCAAAGATCGGGCTTCACCTGGAAGAGATTTGTCATGGTAATTGGTGACATGGTTGGCCGAGAAGAGGATTGGTTTCTGGTTATGTCGTCGGAGGCAGTTTGAATATTTGGAACTGTAGTGAAGTTGATTAAACAATAAGCGCCAAATTATTGGGATAAATAGAAAAAAGTACGAATATTATAATATCAATATTAATTAATTATAATTTCTTATTACTAGTAAAATAGGATGAAGTTTATACAAAGATTGTTTACATAGATAAATTTGCCGCTGCTATTAAATTGAACGCGCTACCACTCCAATTGTGTAGTCTAACTACAAACGTATATTACTGGCAGAATAGAGAGAGCTAGACAACGTTGTTCTCGACCTCGTTAGGTCTCTTCTGTAGATCACTTAAGTGAAAAATAAAATGAGTTTGCAATTAACTACAGAAACCGGTATCACAGTTAGACTCAGAAAATTAATAATACGTATACATAAACTGCATTATTTGTAGTAAATTAGTTCTACATATATGTATATTTGATAACATAATACAACTGTCTCTGTTCTGCTCTCTATGGCGGCCGAGAAGGATCATACAACAAAAATGTTAGAATATAGTGAATATGTGGACATATTCGTATAAATGTTGACATAGTCGCAAATATGTTGACATATTCATGTAAATGTTGACATATTCGAAAATATGTTGACATTTTCATTTATATGTGGACATATTTACACGAGTATGTCCACATATTCACTATATGCTTACATTTTTGTTGTATGATCCTTCTCGCCGCCATAACTCTCTGCCTATCGGACTCGAGGACATGTTAAAATCTGTCTTAAAGTATAACTTTCCAATCTTAATATATCCAAACTTGTAGTTAATATATAAGATTTATCTTACTTTTCTTACATCGAGATAAAGTTAAAGATTCTCGTTAAAGTTGCATAGTTCTGACTGACATAATTTGTAGTATCGTGAAAGTGCAGATAGTATTAGATAGTAGTAGTGTAAGAGCTATTGTGATTCAGGATATATTGAAATGTTGAATATAATTTATATATTTCTATTTCAATTAGTTATTATAATATTTATCGACTGATGGAAAACAACATGAGTGCAAACAAATAGATTGAAACAATTTGGAAGAATTTGTAACAATAAAATATCTTATGAAAAATATCGCGGTATAACATTTTATTGTTATAGAGTATACATATAATTATTTAAATATTTAGTCGTCGGACAAAAGATACTGTATATTTTTAATATATTAGAATTGCGCTGCCACTCGAAAATTTGATTAAATATTAAATTTTTAGTCCTTGAAATTGGTATTATGCAGTATTAGCCCCAGTATTTGCTGGTCTTAACCACCCATTTATGAGTAGGAGTCAA
>JAYRBW010128190.1:0-16310 GCA_036023295.1 Invenusta paracnida | reverse complement strand
ACGATTTTTAAGGCTGTGGTTATAACTATATAAAGCATATTTAATATTAATTATAAAAGCATAAAAAGATAGTATAAAAGAGACATACAATCTTTCTGTATATATGATACCTGGGATAGTACTAGATATTTTGGAACTTGTTTCGTTCGGATTGCTTCTAAGCTGATCTAGCTTATTTATTATAAAGCGTCTGTTTAGGGCGCCCCACCACTAAAAGCGTCTGTCATTGTTTATCCATGTTTCCTGAGATTGTGTTGAACATTTTGTGACTTGTTTCATTCGGTTCGGTTCTAAGCTGACCTAGCTCACTTTTGGAGGCGCCCATAGAGCGTCTGTCTGAGGCTCCCCACCGCATAAAACGTCTGTCATTGTCCACATATGATCTTTGGTAGTACTTGATATTTTAGTACTTGTTTCATTCGGTTCGTTTCTAGGCTGATCTAGCTTAATTTTTGGGGGCGTACTTAATACAAGGCGTCTGTTTAGGGCGCCCCACCACTAAAAGCGTCTGTCATTGTTCATTCATGATTCCTGGGATTGTGTTGAACATTTTGTCACTTGTTTTATTTGGTTCGGTTCTGAGCTGACCTAGCTCACTTTTGGAGGCGCCGATGGGGCGTCTGTCTGAGGCGCCCCACCACAAAAAACGTCTGTCATTGTCCATATATGATGCATGGGATAGTACTAGACATGTTGAAACTTGTTTCATTCGGTTCGCTTTCAAGCTGATCTAGCTCATATTTTGACCCCCCTCATGCAGCCCCCCTGGAGAGACCCACCACTGGGTGCTCGGCAGACGGTCAGTTTTATATACACGGATATGCATACATGAACTTCCGGTACAAAATAATTGGTTCGGTTTCCAGCTACCCCCGACCCTCTGGGCTCCCGGTCTAGTAATTCGACCATGTAGATTTTGAATTTAATTTGAAAAGTGCTCTAACAAATATGTCTCACTGATTTATTATAACATACTACTTTATTCCCATGAAAATTGCTTAGTAAGTATCCCTTTTTATAAAAATCTATTAGTAGTAAATTTGGGTGACTTCAAGATCACTCACACCCCTGCCTCTGCCCCCCCCCTCCTCCTCCCACTCCGGTCAATCATATCGATAGGCTTCAGTCAATGAGATGGCTGTTTAAGTATAAAAGGGAAGCGCGTTCGATTTCGTTCATTCACTTTTGTTGACATAGTAGTTCTATTTTTGCTCTCGCACGTGTACGGTCGTATTCTTACGCGCTCTCGTTGTATATGGATACTGACATCGCCGATATAAATCAATTCCTTGATGATCTGCTCGGATTTCATCAGCCGTTAGAATTTTCGACCCGTCCATCAACTTCATCTGCTCAGCCTGCTATTACCTCTCCGCTAGCACAGCTGTATAGCGATAGGAACATCGCAGAAATGAATCAATTCCTTGATCATCTACTCGGGCTTGATAAACTATTACACTTTTCGATTGGTACTTCAATCTCATCTGCTCGGCCTATACTATTATATCTCCACCAGCACAGCCCTGCTCTACCAAAACTTGAACATCTGCGGCCAGTGTTCAGTAGATATGATAAGCCGTTTCATTTTGATCTAAACATTTGTGCATTTTAAACAGAAAGTATTATAACAATTATATCTTGGCGCCATATGTTTATATCAATTTCTTCGATGGCTGTACTATGTATCATCATTATAATTTTTAACTTTTACTTTTTAAATCTTGGCGTCCTTTTTATATCAATTTATTTAATGGCTGTACTTCCTAACATCAATATCATTTCAGCTTTGTTTATTAAGTATTCCCTGATTTCAGCATTTTTCTTTTGAAGCCAACTGTTTATTGGCTTTAATTTTTGCAAAATTTATTCTTGTATATTTCGTCGTTCTGATTTTTCTCATATGATTAAATTCCAAAAGACATCTTTTCTAAATGGTAAGAGTTATAACAATTTTTTTATATTTTAGATTAAATGCTTGAATTTAGAAATTAAACATTTTATCAAAATAAAACCTAAAATATCTTTCCGTATTGAAATTATTCGTTTTATCTCGAAATAGTTACATATGGATTTAATCTCATATGATTTTCTGTCTACTAACGTGTAGTTAGTTTTATTTTAACTAAAATCTGCGCTTTCATTTCATTGCATATTAATAGCTAAGACTGTTGTACTGCACTTATTGATACAATTTCTGCGATGATTCTAAAAAGATCCATTTTATGTAAAAAATGTATTTTCCGATAAAACGTCAATATCAACCAACTAGACTAACCAAAATAATAATAAGAATAAACAATTTTTCATCGAAATTGACCCTTTCTAAAAAAGTATATAAAAACTTTAAAAATAGTTCATATTAGGTGCATTTTGTTCTTAGCGCTTGGCGATTAAGCTGATACCAAAATATGCTTTTTAATGTATTCTAGCCCGATTTATTAGCGGTCAAAAATGGGCCTATTATCCTTAGCATTAATGGCTAGAGCAGTTAGCATCTCTCAATTGCTGACGCTCTTGTTCTTGACTTGGCCTATTCTCCTTAACATTAATTACTAGAGCTGTTAGCATCTCTCAAGTTAATTGCTGACATAGTGGCTAGCTATCCACTATTGGGTGTTCAGAAGAGATGCATGTCATCTCCCAAGCTAATCGCTGAGTGATTTTTTCTATAGGCTTGACTATGCTACCGCAACGTTTAATTCTTGTTCAATAGTTGATTTAAATTATATTGGAATTGACATTATTGATTAAAAAATATCCAAAAATATCATGCTGCTCAAGTGCTCTTATAACACATTTTTAGAGAATTCTTTCAATTTATGGATAACAAAGGGTTGTGACAGAAGATCAATGAAGAGAATGGTTGAAACACAAATTAATTTTACTTTAGCTGTATTATCGCTTATGTTTTTAACTTGCTCCACATTTTCAAGTGAATTGTTTTTAATAAAATCTTCCTATAAAAATTGCAATTTTACGCTAAATACGGAGAAGGATGTTCTTGCAATCCACATACATTTTCTAAAGTATATTGCTATTGATCCTCTGTGTATTTTTACAGTGCCATACTGGCTCATTCACAATTTAAACCGAGAATCGTATATTCGTATTCATCGTGAGCAAAACGAAGGCTTTATTTGTGACAAAAATAAAATTCTGTTCAAAAAGCATTTTTATAAAAATCAGACATTTAAATTATTAGATATTTCTTGTGGCACAACACTATTGAAACCTGATAATTATGTTGTACTTGACTTCATCATAAAAAGTTCTGATTCACTTTTGAATATGACTGTATCCTTCACCTTACTAAATGATGTTCAACCGGACAATTCAATTGACAATTGCCTCAACGCATCAAACGATAGTCTTCTAGTTTATAGAGAGAATTTACCTGAGGAAGTAATTTGTGACGGATATATTAATGTGATTTTATGCAACAATGATACTGACGAAACAGGATGCCAATATAGCGACATTCCAGACGCCTGGTGTCCTTGGTCAATATGGCGATGTTGCTCGAACAACTGCACAAACTCAGATACTAATCATATACAGAGTAGAACTCGTCAATGTCAGTGTTACCAGAATAACACGCAAAGAAGTCGCATCTTTGGAAAGGCATGTAAGGGTGTCAATCTAGAAAATCGATCTAACAGAATGTGTCCATTGGTCTATAACTGGTGCCCTTGGACTGTGATCTCAAGGTCGGCAAAATGTCCAAGTATCTGTGCCCTAAATACGGGCCCACGAAAAGAAGTGATTGACAAGAGAAGAAATTGCTCTTGCATTGGAGAAGTACAGCTCAATATTTCAGGAATATGCCAGGGCGTCGATAATGAACAAATCGTTTGTGAAAAGTGGTCGGTAAACGATTGTTCGAAGCGATTCTGTATGTGGGAGTCTTGGTATAGTACAAAATACTGTAACAAATGCGGAGATTCACTTATAAGGACTTGTCGATGTACAAATTCTTCTGTTTTTGGAAATAATTCATGTGGTCAGTTCCTGGAATTTAACTGGCAGATTAAGAATTGTTCTGCTGAACTGGTAGGTTAATTATATTAAATATTCCCTGTAGGAATGGGTATTTAAAACATTTTATACAATTGCAACCCATCTGGCATATTAAAGCATGGGTTTCAGAATATTCGCTTTTCTTTTATCATACTAGGTATATATATACATCAATATAAAACATATATTTATACATGAAATTTGGCATAATATTGTAACATAAATTTTTCATTTAATTTTGTATTTTAATTCTAGCTTTTTAAACCAATTGTAATATTTCAATATATGAAGGCTGAACTGAAAACCAAAATAGAACTGTACAGCATTATTACAGATTTGTGCTAATAAATGTGAAGAGACTCCCAAATGAGTAGCACTCTGAAATAACGACTGAGTCGAGAATAATTAAGCAATAACTAAGGATCCCAGTGTTATTGCAGGCAGTTTAAATAAATCACTTTTAACTTGTCCGATGTTCATTAATTATTTTAATTAGAATTTTAGTTTAGCCAATATACGCAGAACTACAGTTAGCTCAAGTATATTGTTATACAACACCAGTCTTACACAAAATAGGCAATTTATTTGAAATGACAAAAAATAGAGATCTGATTTTACGAAAGTGAAATTTAAAAAAAATCAGGCATTTATTTAGAAAGTTTAGATAGAAGCGAAAGTCAATGTATGAGATCTTCTAAACAGTAGAGATAAAGATAATTTGAAGTAAATACACTTCTTTTCTCAAAGCAGAAGCATTACCGAAAAGAGAATTTAAAAGACTATTAATCACACTGTCTACTTATTATATAAACGGGATTATACCAGTTATTGTGCCGGAAGATTTGATTTAATGAGAAAGATTTCATTATGACAATAAGATCAAGAACTAAAATGAGTAAAAGCACGAAAGGTAAGAGAGCAGATATAATAGAGAGTTTATATTTCAACAGGATTATTTGAAATCAAGAAAAAGATCAGTATCCGTAAATTTTCATTGATATTAATGAGAATATCAAAGAACTGAAGTTTATTATCGTTAGCTAATTCCATAGTGAGTTGGACACTAGCTGACAAACTATTGAGTATAGATAAGAGAACATTAGCCGTTTGGAAAGCGTAAAGAATCAACGTATCTTTTCCAACAATATGTAAGTTGTGTTATCTCAAAAATGGCTTTTTAGTTTAATTATTTTAAACTATTTATTGAGAAAGGCTATGATATACTTTTGAATACGATATGGTACCATATATGTAGACGTCGTCTATGAAGGATATCAAATATATGTTATGCGTAGATATACAAATATATGAAATAATAGCAATAATTTTTTATCATCTCTGACGATATAATTATTCTATGTCATATATTTTTATAAAGTATTCATTTTTCAGAGAAGCACTTCATTTTTTAACAAAAAAACCACTGGTAAATGGTTAATGCATCTTTATTAATCTACTTAATAATATTTAAATAATGATATACCTTCTCTGTATATTTCAGAATTGTGTTAAGGGCCTAAATTTCCTAAGAGATTGGCGAATGGTCGTGCTTGTTGTAATGAATCCATTCATTTTAATTTTTGGCTATTTGGTCCTTCGACGATGTACAAAAAAGAAGAAACACAGAAAATGCAAGAAACGAAAGTCTGCTACTTTGGACAATAGTGACACACAGGTGTACAACGCGAGCCTAGTATTTGACGAAAAGAGTGACCTACGTCAATACCCAGCCTTTGTAAACCGTACTTCAATAATCCCTGACATTGGTCCTGTTATCATGTGTGAGAACGAGGAAGAGGAAGAGGGTGATGAAGAAGACGAATATGAAGAAACAGAAAATGAAGATGAAAACGACCTTGAACCTGTGAAGCCAGATAGTAGCAATAAAAAGCGGGGATCTAATTCACTTGGCAGTCAGAAAGATGCTTTTAGAAAAGAAGACAGCAGACGAAGTTCCTTAGTTGACGACAAAAGTTTGACGATTGACAGAAGTCTTGTGGTAGAGAGTGGTGAAAGGGGAGGAGGGCCCATGTTTGACATCACAATTCCTGATAATAAGCCGCATGAAAATTCCGATAGTCCCTCGATTATCATTTCTTGTGCCGATGAAAATGTGTCTGTAACTGAGAACCTCACCACCCTCGCCGATGTGCCCAGTTTGGCTGTTCCTAACGGCGCGTCCTCAGACCAATCGGAACCAACTACCAAGAAGAAGAAGAAAAAGCGCAAAGGGTCAGGATTAACAGGGGCCAGGCATAAGCGTTTGCATCCGTCCCGAGGAGGTGGAGTGCCCAATCTCTCGAGGGGTCTGCTGCTTCAGTCACTCACGCCAATCCCATCGATGGATGAAAGGGGCGTGTCTCGGCAGATCAGTGAAGTACCGAGCTACACGTCTGCTGTGAAAGATCGAAAGTCGATAACGAGATCGCGACTTGATGCACCTTCGCCATAGTTGCATACATGTATTGATATCTGTAGTTAAAATATTGTTATGGAGTATTATACGTAATTACAGTATTTTGACCTTTACGTAAAATAGCCTGGTGTAACTATGTCTTAAATTTATTTTTATGTCCACTAACTTTAAATATATGTATATGATACGCCTAAATCCTAATTCGGTTGGACAAAAATACGTATATATGGCGCAATTGTGAACATTTGTATTATAATCTAAATGCAGCACCACTCCAAGATATGGCTTCTTAGAATATTCTTATTTAATGAATGAACGTAGAGAAAGTAAATAGCACATTATTATAATATTATTTTTATTTGTACATTTATGTATGTATACAAATAAATATTTTCATATGATACTTTTGTTTTGAATTTTGCTATAATTAAATACCTTAAAATATAAATATATAAAGATAAATATTTAATAATGTCATAGTTAATTGATTAATGATAAAAACTCTTGATAACAAAGTCGTTTAACCGAACTTAAGGAACTCATAAGGTGGACAACAAATTATATCATTCTAGAATATGCTAATATTTGAAAATATTATTATTAATAACTTTAAATCAGCTGAATTTGTTTATGTGTATTATTACTTTCGTTCTAGTTATGAAGTAGACAAAGAGGACATTTCTGAGAGGGAACAATTTAAACTTCTTTAAAGGAAATGTTTTATAATTATTTAAAGTGAGCCTAATTGATCTATACTATGCTGATTGCAAAGTATAAACACAGGAAGAATCAGTATTTGTTTTTGTTCATACGAAATTGACATTTAAGGTTATATTTGTATCACATAAATGTCATTTATGATTATTGGCTTGTAAATATATAATCGAAATAGATTAATCACAGGTAAATTCCGGATGTTTACTGTACATATAATATTTACATTTTACTGTCAAACCAGAAAACTTCTATTCTATTTTAAACAATTTTCTATTTATTATGATACGCACAGTTTAATTATTCGTCTAATTTATATTGCTACCTAATTGAATCCAGTTTATGGTTATAAATTATGTAAGACTAAAATAGTAGTATTTGCATTAATCCGAATATTTCTTCAAGTTATATTCATGAAAATTGCAGTTACGTATATATGTCTATGTATGTATAGTGCATATTTAGCTAATTTAGTTTTAGATAAGTAGTCCAGTAACATTTATTTATTTGCATTGTTTTGTAAATTTGATCAATCACTAATTGGTTTAATATTTTATCTTTTTAAGCTCTTTTCTCAATTTTATTTTCTACGACGCTCTCTTTTTAGTTTTTACATATATTTTTATAACTAAGAAATGAATGTAATATCATTAAAACATTTCATATAGTATTATTTTATTTTTTGGAAATGTCAGCAATATAGTATTCTTCATAAAAATTTCAGTCTTCTGGAATTTTTTTAATAATGTAAACTCTATTTATTTATTCGTAATTGTTATTCTTAATTAAGTAAAAAGATTAGTGAACGATAGTTTTACCCATATGATTTAAGACACTAAAGACAATGTAGCTTAAAATAATAAATGATCATTAATTTGAAAATATTCATAATACACATCATGTATATTATAAATATATACGGAATGTATTTAAAACATTAAGAAGGAACTTAGTAAAATATTAATATTATTCAATGTTAGCAAAATGAGGAACTAGAAAGATAATACTAGCATGGTGGAACTACTAGATTTATTGGTGAAGGCGTTTCTGATTCAGTAGACGAAGGCGCTGCTGATTCAATGGAGACGAAGGAGCTGATGATTCAGTGAACGAAGGCGCTGCTGATTCAATGGAAAAGGCACGTCTGATTCAGTGGACGAAAGCGCTTCTGATTCAGTGGACAAAGGCATTGCTGATTCAGTGGACGAAGGCGCTGCTGATTCAGTGGACAAAGGCACTGCTGATTCAGTGGACGAAGGCGCTGCTGATACAGTGGACGAAGGCGTTGCTGATTTAGTATACAAAGGTACTGCTGATTCAGTGGACGAAGGCGCTGCTGATACAGTGGACGAAGGCGCTGCTGATTCAGTGGACAAAGGCACTGCTGATTCAGTGGACGAAGGCGCTGCTGATTCAGTGGACAAAGGCACTGCTGATTTAGTGTATGAAGGTACTGCTGATTCAGTGAACAAAGGTACTGCTGATACAGTGAACGAAGGCGCTGCTGATACAGTGGACGAAGGCGCTGCTGATACAGTGAACGAAGGCGCTGCTTATTTAATGGACGAAGGCGCTACTGAATTAACAGACTAAGGCGCTTCTAAATTAATGGACAAAGGTACTGCTGATTCAGTGGACGAAGGCACTGCTGATTCAGTGGACAAAGGCACTGCTGATACAGTGAACGAAGGCGCTGCGGATTCAGTGGACAGAGGCACTGCTGATTCAGTGGACAAAGGCACATCTTATTCAGTGGACGAAGGTGCTGCTGATTCAGTGGACAGAGGCACGTCTGATTCAATGGACGAAGGCGCTTCTGATTCAGGGAACAAAGACACTGCTGATTCAGTGGACGAAGGCGCAGCTGATTCAGTGGACAAAGGCACTGTTGATTTAGTAGACAAAGGTACTGCTGATCAGTGGACAAAGGCACTGTTGATTCAGTGGACGAAGGCGCTGTTGATTCAGTGGACAAAAGCACTGCTAGTACAGTTAACGAAGGCGCTGCGGATTCAGTGGACAAAGGCACGTCTGATTCAGTGGACGAAGGCGCTGCTGATTCAGTGGACAAAGGTACTGCTGATTCAGTGAACGATGGCGCTGCTGATTCAGTGGACAAAGGCACTGCTGATACAGTGGACGAAGGCGCTGCTGATTCAGTGGACGAAGGCGCTGCTGATTCAGTGAACAAAGGCACTGCTGATTCAGTGGACGAAGGCGTTGCTGATTCAGTGGACAAAGGCACTGCTGATTTAGTGGATGAAGGTACTGATGATACAGTGAACGAAGGCACTGCTGATACAGTGGACGAAGGCACTGCTTATGTAATGGACGAAGGTGCTGCTGCATTAATGGACGAAGGCACTGCTGATTCAGTAGACGAAGGTGTTTATGATTCAGTGGACAAAGGAGCTGCTGATTCAATGAACTAAGGAGCTGCAGGATATATATATGTTCTTGCGATATTGTGTCTTTGGGTGATGGTAGGTCTATAGGTAACGAATAGGAGGGACGAAAGCAAATGTGTTTGGGGAATAACAGTTATAATTGTCTTAAATGCCTTAATTGGTTATCGTCCAATATTTTCTTTGATATAAAGTTGAGCTGAAAATGCTTATATCTACTGAAGGAGCAGGAATAGTCTGATTTTTTATGTTTTCAAACATGTACATATAATTTTCATAAAGTTTACAACCTCTTTATATGGACATGAATTAACTTATGACTCAAGTGAAGAAAGAGAGGAATGAGATGTATCTCATGTATATACAATTATTATTAATGGTAACATTTAGGGAAGCTAAATGGGTAAACAGTGTGATAAGAAGATTACTATTAAGGGCAATGAACTCAATGTATAAGCTGCTGTTAAGATATACTATGATTGGGCTTGCTTTATCGCTTTACACAATATTATAACGTAATTATATGATTAAGTCTTATGTTTACGTATTGTATTATTTTGTATTGTATATATTTATATATTTTATGTAATATTCAATATATCATATGCTTGTATTACACTCATTAATCCATAATATGTTGTTTATAAAAATGCTTTAATTGAAAACAAAAAATAAGGAGATGACAAATTACCTCCTAGATATTTATAAAGAACTAATTAAGAAGATAGAAGAGATTGTGAAGGGTATGTAGCTTCTTTACTTTTCCAGCATCAGATGTTTCCAATAATTTAGTCTTCCTTGTGGTATTGAAGGAGTAGACCTTTTTAGGTCAGTTAAGTGGTATTGATGGGGCTCTGATGCCTGGTTTTCGTAATTTATTAAGCTTCCTTCCTTTTCACTTTCTTCCCTTTGTGCAGTGTGCCGACTCAAAGGCATTACACTGTACATTGCTTTCGTTTCGTTTCGTTTCATAAATAAGTTAATTTCACAAATTGTGATTAAATTAAATTTAAAAATCTTACAAATTGCAGTAATATGATTTTTTACGTAAAATGTATATAAAAATGTATTTTGGACATTTCATTGGGCCGCCAAAAAGCTATAGCTGCTATATTTTTAACACGGTCAAAAAATTATAAAAAACGGTCTATATTTGAATCTTGAGTTACAACTTTATAAGAAGTTGACTTAAATACTTTCAAATAAAACATTCAGGAAAACCAATTAATCAAATGAAAAATCTATTCTACATGTGCAACACACTCAATTCATACTTAAAAACGAACGTAGATGCAAAAAGATTTATTTACCAAAAAACATATAAATATAGGCTTAAAGCATTATGTTCATTATTTAAGCATTAATTATACGATGCCATTGTCCTCGTCAAGTTACTAATAGGAGTGCTAACAATGATGTGAGAAACGCTACTATATATATCCAATTATTAACGCTAAGCCTGAAAATAAGTCCTCATTTCACCACTAATATAATTAAGCTTGGGTGCCTTAAAAATTCAATTTTGACATCAACGTAATCGTAAGTGCTCATTAAAAATGAACTTCAGTTGCACTTGTAAACGGTATCTATGTACTCTTATGAAAGGGCTCTATTACGATGATAATTTGTTTTATGGAATTATTATTCAGTTTTTATATATACATAGTGTGTTAGTTTTAGAAATTGATATTGATATGATGTTTGATTGATAAACTCATTTCATATAATTTTTTGGTAGAATTGAAGATCGTTTTTATCAAATCAAGCAGTATCATTGTCTTACCTAACAATATGAAATAATAGCGGATATTTTAAAGAAAACTACACTTTAATAAATAAAGAAAGTAATGTCAATATTGAACCAAAATGTAGTTCAAAGTAACACAAAAAATATTGATACGTAAGAGATAGTGAATTTGCTATTTTTATAATTTATACTAATAATATAATCTAAGTTTACATCTATATTTAAAATTAGAAAATCAAAATTTTCTGTCATTAACTATATCTATATTTAATTATAATCTATATATGTACCTACCTATATATATCTACAATTAACTATCTAACTATATCTGTATAAATTTAGATTAACAAAATAACTAATTTTCATTTATGGAAATTAATCATATTTGCGATGTCATTAAACACTTAAGCTTTAAGTCTTGATGTGGAACAGTTGATGCAATTATTATTGCCTTAAGGAAGATTATAATTATGAAAACTCATAGGACAGGATCAAACACTATGGCATAATATGACTTGAATAATATCGTGGTTATTGTTTCTTGACTATAGGCGATGCAATTAGTAAGCCGTTTTCCCCATATTAACCCTTGTTATTGTTTATGTTACAGCTTTTACTAAATCTTTAAAGTAAATGTTGACTCTGTTAAAATGTTGACTCTAAATGTTTTGCTTTGTTTCTGGTTACAGAAACTGCCTGAAATCGGCGTGAATCTTTTTTAAATTATCCGAAAGAACAAATTTACACAGAAAAGTGTATTCGTGTCATTCGTATTATAAGAACCTACTCATCAATAGAGAATATCCTCAAGCGAGCAAACGTCATGTAACGCATATTGAGCAAAAATGTTGAACTTTACAACTTTTATAAAATTAAAATAAAAGAACAAATTCTAAAAGCCAAACAGAATTGGTCCACAAAATTATTCAAAAACAAAAGAAATATTTGAAATATGATCGATTACTATTGCAAAACCATGGATACCAAAGCATCACTAAATTCTCAGCTGGAGACATAAATGACAAATTTACCGAATATTCTAGCTTTGCAGAAAAAATATGAATAACATCACACATAATAATGCCGAATTAAACTGGATTCCGCTAATATCACCTGATGAAATAGAAGTACACCTATACTGAAGCTCCCAATTGTGGATACCGAAGTGATTAAATTCCATCAAAACTTATTAAAACAGTAACCGATATTATCAACAAACCACTAAGTCATATTTTCAATTCATCTATTCTATACTCTTCTGTTCCACTCATATGGCAACTTTTTCTAATTACTCCTATCCAAAAATGTCCAAATCTATCTTTAAACGAGCATCATCCCATTGGCATTGCTCTTCTTCCCACTTATATAAAATATTCCTGAAAGATGTATCATCAACAGACTACAACGTGTGCGCTTATTTCGATCATCGACGATAACTCGAAAAATGTTGAAAATCCTATACAATTAAAGCCGTCGTCTCTATTATCGGCTACGACTCTTCTAAAGCCTTTGACATCGTTCCGTTTGATCTCCTCATTAACCGCCTCATTGAAACTGATTTTCAAATAGTCTTCATTAAATGATTTTAAGTACATAAAGTAGGGAGTAGCATTTTCTGATTTGGCTTCGATGTGGAGATTCATTTTGAGTTGGTTGTTGAAGATGACTCCTAGTATGTTGATTTCTTGGACACTGGTTTCTTGAAAAACTGGGTTTTGTAAATTTCCTTTGTATAGAAGACGAGGGAACAGAATTTCCTTGGATTTTTTGACATTGAAAGTGAGGTTGTTTTCTTTGGCTCATGTTTGGATATTTAAAAGTTCTGAGTCAGTGGTATTGATTTGGAATTTGGGTATGATTTGCGTATTTAACAATTAAATTGCCACTGTTGAGTGGTTTGAGACTGGAGGCCATGGCAATGAATGCGATTGGACAAATGGCGAGTCTTGGTAACGCTCGAGTTCATGTACTTCATGTTTGATGTGGTCTGATGGAATTTGGTTTTGTGACTGTGATTTGTGAAGTCGCTTGTCCAGTTGAGAATTTATGTTCTTTATGTTTTTTTAAATGAGTGAAAAAATCCCGACCCGTTTCTTTTATGTAAATGTTATTACAGGTTTTACAAGGAATTGGTTAAGAGAAACTGGAGGGAAAGAGAGATTAGAACAAAGATTAAGTTTCAGTTGTTTGGATAATTACAAATATTGTTGGAATAGAACGAATTAGCTCGAGATTTGTTAGTTTTATAGTATTTAAAGACGGAGTAATCGGAAGAAATATATTATTCTTGAGAGAGAATGGATGTCTAATTTTATGATTATAGAGAGAACATTTGCCAAAAGAAATAGATTTTTCAAGAACACACTTTGATTTGCAAGGTTAGAAGGAGATATATTGATGAATGCTATTTTATTATTTAAAAACTCGGGGTTACATGTACGGAGTACACATTAGAATACATTTTGAGCAATAAAAATGTTGATAATATTTTAATGTAAAGTTAAAAATGGAGATAAAAATTGGAATAAACAGTCTTACAAAAATCTTTGAATATACGAGAAGAGTTAATTTTCATAATACGATGTCAAAAAAAACGATAAAATCATTGGTGTCCTTAAGAATAGGGCACAAACTATTAATGAAGTTAAGACAATTATGAGATCGAAATTTGGATTAACCTAAGCTAAAACATTGTCAACATAATGATCACCGAAAAAGGTTTATTACCTGAAAAAATTGGGATGAAGTTCACTCATTATATTCTAAGAATATATTTAAAATGAACTCCTTCCGAAAATTTTCTTATAATGACGCTTTTTACACGATTTCATTTCATTCCAATCCAAACACTATTTTTAATTATCCTAACAAACTAAAGATTAATCTTTGCTCAATCGCTCTTCCCCTCAAGCTACTTTTAAGAAACTGGGTGTTTCTCGTGTTCCCTGTAAAAACTGTAAACAAATACATATAAGGAAACGGATTATGACAAATATTGAATAAATGCTATTTTTAATCACTCGATTTTCTCTGGTAAACAATTGATTTCTACGATTCTAAAGTTATTTATAATTGTAATTATTTTAAAGTACGGTTCATCGTTAAAGCAGCTTTTATTAAATTTGATTGTAATAATACCCAATTATTCTTAATGCCGGTTTTATAATATTAATAATTGGACAGTTAAAATCGTAATTTATATTCTCAAATTCTCTACTTTGCATCTTTCTTAATCCTTTTTTATTTCTGTATAGCTTTGATTTGTATATATTTAATGTTTTTGGTAACTATTATGGCTTTTTATTAAAGTAATTTTATAATGTAATTATGTCATAGCATCCATTGATTAATTAATTGTTTTAATAATGCTTAAATAGGCTTTATTACCTACATACAATATTGTGTTTTGATTTTATATTATACATACTTTGTATTAACAATACATATAATACAAGTAAAGTAAATTGTACTCAATTTATAAATTCATATTGTATTTATAGTCTTCTTTATATTTGATTGATAATGGCTAGTAGAGACTAACCGAAACGTTTCAATATATGTATTGTATTCAATAATACCATTCTACACCATTAGGCGAATTTCTCCGCCGATTTCACGTTCAAAAATGCCATTCTAAACTAATATGCAATATTTCCGCCACTTTCATATTCAAAAATACCATTCTAAACTAATATGCAATATTCCCGCCACTTTCATGTTCAGTAATACCATTCTAAACCATTATGCAAATTTCTCCGCCAATTTCACGTTCAATAATACCATTCTAAATTAATATGCAATATTCCCTGCCACTTTCATGTTCAATAATACCGTTCTAAACTAATATGCAATATTCCCTCCACTTTCATGTTCAATAATACGATTCTAAACTAATATGTAAATTTTACCACTAATTTCACGTTCAATAATACCATTCTAAACTGTAATATGCAAATTTCCCCGCCACTTTCATTTTCAATTGTTCCTAATCATGAGTGGAGTGTTGTGTAGAAAGGTGTTTTACAATAAAATGCACTTAATTTTAATTTAATGTTGATTGTTTTTATTTGGATATATAAAACATACACTATAACAAACTTTTATTGATATCAAATTGTTATATAGCTATCCTCAAGCCTTTTCTTTATTCAGTAAGACTATTTCTCATGGGAAATCATGGGAAAAATCGATAAACTTCAATACTGTATTATGTCTTGAGTTTATACTGTTTGAATAATTATATTCCAAGTATATATTATATTATATAAATTTGTAATTGTAAAATAATTTTAATTATCTAATTATTTACACAACTGTTTGCGTTAAAAACATCCAGGTATTTTTTATCAAATAATATTTATTTTTTAATTATCATGAAATATATTCTTTTTGTTTCTTAGTTTGAAGCATGCATTTTACTATCCATGAAAATACCAAACTTAAAATTAGATGAGTACATTCAAATACATATATATATATTTAAAATAACTTTTGTTACATTAATTAGTTTATATGTATTACGTTTGAATTTGTATTATTTGTTACTTATGTATTCATCAATTTAACTTTTGATATTTCTGACATTGCATTTTTAAAGCAGTCATTAACACTCAATAGTATTTATCGTATTATACAGAGATATGGAATTATATTAACAGAAGCAGCGTATTATGGCACGATTTTACGGCAATTTTCGATAATATGCAGTCAATCAATCATAATTCAGATACAATTTAATCGATACTATAAATGTATGCGTACGGTAGGTAATATATGTATAGTTAAAATTCATTTTTATCTGTTATTTTTGCAAAATCATATCATTTTGTTGACAAATAGTGTTACATATGCTTGTAATTTTTTAAAAGAGACAGCCTTATTTTTGTTTAGTTTTTCACGTCGATTTAAACAATATAAATTTTGTTCATGTAAAACAGATAGGTAGCTGTCTATTTTACATTAAAATGAGCTATTTAGATAGGAAACAGTGGTTACTGTGCAAATCTAAGCC
>JAYRBW010128179.1:0-16310 GCA_036023295.1 Invenusta paracnida | reverse complement strand
TTTTTTTCATTTTTTAATATTCGTGGTGTTATTTAAAACACTGCACCTAGTATAATATAATTCCAAATCTCTGTATAATACGATAAATATTATTGAGTGTAAATTACTGCTTTAATTATGCTATGTTACGTGTGAATATTTTAATCAAACAAATATTTAATATACAATTTATGCACATATTACTCAATTTGCTATATTTGTTTCGCTTCTCTAAAAATAATGGACGGCTCAGATTAGTTACATTTTGCTGTGGAGTTTATCTAAAACATAATTAAATTGTGTGACTGGACATACCTTTTGAATTACATATAATCAAATGGTACATTAAATAGTCTATTAATAATGTATTCAGCAAAAACTTGTGATATTAAATATAAACCAAAAAATGGCAAAAGTGTGTTTGTTCAACACATAAAAGAAATGAAATATTCGTTAAATGTGTTAGCTCTTTAGATAATAATATTGTACTTGAGTTAACTACGTTTTTTATTATAAAAAAAGTATTAAGTATATTCCTGCTATTATGATATGTTTATGTCTTGATTAATAAAAACATTAAAAGTTAAATTGATGAATACATTAAATTAATAGAAAATACATTAAATTGAATGAAGTTATACAATTATAAATATCCTAGACAAAATGCTTTAGTATATTTTTTTAAGTAGTTAGCTCAAGTCCAATTAACTATCTAGAGCTTAACACATTTAACGGATATTTCATTTCTTTTATTGGTTGAGCTAACACACTTCTTCCATTTTTGGCTTATATTAATTGAAAATTAGAGCGTCATCGTGTATTGGTTTCAATATTTTGCAATAATCTTATTAGACAGTCAATACTGATATTGGCATTCATTGTTTAACTGGATTAAAGTAGTAAAACCAGTAAAATGGTTGAGCCCAATTTCATATTGAAATAGTTTTATACCTAGCTGATCGAGTTGATTTTATTATTAAAAATCTACACTTTCTATCGATTATATTTATAATAACATAAGTAGCAATTTTACACTACGATTATGATAGCCAATATTTCTGAACAATAATATTTAATTTAAATGTAACATGCACATTGTTAGCATGTCTCATAACTACAACTCTTATGTTAGATTGAAATTAAACTTTCATTTTCATATAGTTCGTTCAGGGAATAAATCATTAGGTATATATAAAATGTATTACTTTTATTTCATTTCATAGTAGTTATGAGTTCATTTATTAGTTTTATGTGAATAATGTTCTATCTGTGTACATGTATGCACATCATATATTTCTCATTTTCACTTTTAAAATGAATTTAGATATTTTTCTTACTTAATTATTAGACACAATTTAATATATATTATCTATATATAATATATTTATAATCAGGAATATAAATTTGTCTCTCAATGTATCTGTTGCAAATAATTAATGATCAATTTTGTATTCAATATATATATATATTACTTATTAATTATTTCCTGCTAATTATGTATTAAAATATCACATACGTACATTTGTATTTACTGTTTAGTTACACAAATATATCATATACACCAAGGTTCTGATATTCTTGCTTCTTAGAGTTTGCGATTTTATATAAATTTATTTCACATCTAAGATATTTATTATCTTTTATATGTCATTTAAAATCATAAAAAAACACAGAAATTGAAAATGCAAACAGATATTATTAAATACATAAAGTTAAGTTATGTATATTTGTTCCCTGTAATAGTAAACATTATATTATATAAACACTAAAAAATGAAATATAAATTTTGATTTAATTAAATAATTAGAATTTAACAAATAAATAAATTGTTTAGAATTAATAGTTTTTAGAAATACGCGTGTATGAAAAATTTGTTTAATATAAAGCGTGAAAAATTACGTTATTCGGTATTTCTTACTTACAAATTAGTAAATATGTGTATAAGGTATATACGTTTTGAATAGAAGCAACTTGTAATTACATTAACAGTTGCAGCTGCAAATATTAGTTTAACTTTTGCAATGTTAGGTATGAGCTTTCCATTATGATCATAAAATATCTATTTTTGACAAAAATGTAACCTTAATCATTGTATTTCATAGAACTGCAAGTATTCACCTCTTTGGATGTTCATATCGTTTTTATATACTAGGTAATGCAATATAACAAAATTCCAAATTTAAAAAGACATATTTCCTGATAATTATCGTTGATAGTAGTATAAATATATGCCGCATTCAGTCTAAATACGAAGCATATGTTTTCATTTGTATAATGTATCATTACTAGGTACTGAATTTCATATAACAGTGATATTGAAAATGCAGTAATATTGCAGTGATATTTCTATGCAGTAAAGCATAGAAAATACCCTACAGGATTCCTAGACTTTACTTCGATTATAAAAGGTTAGTTATATCATAGTTTGTTATCTATATGTTGATGTTATGAGTAAAGTTAAACCGTTTAATACACAATTTAAAATGTCCATTTCATTTTTAGAACAATTTTACTGAATGCTTATTAATCCGGCCATCGTAAAATATGTCAAATGTGAATATATTTAATTTGACCTGTATATTATGAAACATTCAAATGAAACGAATAAATAAATTATATTAGGAATATTATTTAATAGGTAACTACTTCAATATTATTTTAAAAAGCAATTCATTATTATCTTTCAAAATATGATCAAAACATATTATTAAAGATTTATAAAAATATCATGGTCATAATTGAACGGTTTATTCAATTTCTACCATTTGTAATTATTAAAATCATTTATTTAATAAAGAATAAAGTACTAAATAATATTTCTAATATTATTTATTTTTTATTTTTATCTAAATTTCTCATAATACAGGATTTATTAATTATATTCGCATTTGATCTACTTTTAGGAGTGCTGGATAAACAAGCACTCCGTGATTTAAAAATTTGTTTTTAATGTATTGATTACTTAAATAATCATTAAATGACAATAAATTCATTAGATAAACTTTTATTTACCGATCCTGCACGTTTATTCACTGCAGCCGCCACCCCGCTACTTCCTGGCATGGAAGGCAGCCGAGTTTGCTGGTAGTGACTCCGTGTCGCGACCCCACCACGACCGCCGCCTGCTGCTAAAACACTGCCTCCCGCGATCCGGCCACCACCCCGTGTGTTGCGCAGCATCCCGCTACTGCCTCCGGTGCTTCCAGGGGTTCGTGAAACGGACGAACTGAAGGAGGTGTTGTGGGCACCGCGACGGGTTGGACTCGTCCTGCTAGAAGACTGAGATCTAATAAATGGAAGGGAGAAAGTAGAGGTGAATCATCGAATATATTGTGAGAGCGTCGGCTTTCTTGAGAAAATTAAGCCAGTTAGTAAACCTTTGAATATTGAGGTGAATGAATAGCGGATTTTAACGTCGGTTTAGCCCAAATTTCACAGATCAGGGGGTGTGATTTGTTTAATATTGGACTTTTAGGTAACACCTAGTGAATCACCTTTATATATATACAGTACTAGAGGATTTAAATCTATGCTCTGTTACTATGCACCCATTTTTCTATTGTTATGGTAAAATATAGAGTTTTCTAATTATTAAAGTGTTGTCGGTGATAGATGGTAAAAAGGTAATACATTAAAGGCTGGCTAAACTGGATTTTTAAGAAAGACGTGTTTTTCTGTTTATAATGCGAATTATAATCTGTTGTAAAATTTCAATGAAAAAATCTTGAAAAAAAAACTAATTTATTTCTCCAAATATTTGTAATCTTTTAAAAGTCAGTAACGAGGAATACAAATAACAAGAATTATCTCAAATTGAAGGAAAAATTATGTAAAAGAAGGAGAAAAGAGGTATTAAAATAAGAAGGTTGTGATATGAAAGTCATAAATTATTGACTGTCTGAAATATATATGTAGTAAACTTTATTTTTTAAACTGTAATTTGATGTGTATAATTATGCGCATATAATACTCCTGAAAATAAATATCCTTTAAAATACTATAGAATGATGTTATATATTACATACTCATGAACAAAATTATTTGTTTATATCAAAGACAAATAACTCAGACAAGTAGACTTTGTATAATTACTGAAATATATTATGTAAATATGTACTATAATTTAAATTGATATCTTAAATCAAATATATGCATTATAATTTATATATTGAATTATATATATTTATATATTTATTAATTCAAATATATTCTGACTAGCAAAAATTACGATTCAAATTAAACACTCGGTATTGATAACCGAAGACAATATTTCTATTATTGTACGCTTGTTAATGGATGTAACAAAATATGTTTATGCACATATTATTTAAAGTTTGCAATTACGTATTACGTGATTATATACGTATTACTAATATATTACTAATATGAACATCTTTTTACATTTATGTAAATATCACCGTAAATTTTGTAATGGCATTTTTTAAAACAAATTGTAATGCGTTATTTCTCAAAATGTTAATGCCATGATTGTAATGCCAACTTCAATTTGGCATTACTATCATAGCATTCAGATGGTATTACAAATCGTCACATTACAATTTTGGAAATAACGCATAACAAAATGTCGAGTTTCGTGTAATGCCAAGTAAAGCCATGTAAACTTTGTTTTGTTTTCCCTGCATTTATACTTTAATTATTATAGAAATGAGATTTAAGGATGTATTTCTTTCTGTCGTAATTCATTGTGTTATCGTTCTTATACTTTGTTACTTACATGTGTATACTTATTGCCAGAATATTAAGTAGAAATAAGATATTATAGACAAACATCATACTCCCTGAGTACTTTGGCAAAGCAATTATTTGACATAAAAATAATATACTGCAAAAGATGTCTAAACTTGTAATTTAATAAAATTAGTGTTTCCTTCATTATTTAACGCATAAATATACAAAATTATTTATAGCGAAAGTGGGTATAAATGAATATATATATTCATACTTTTGTGAATGCTGAGGGATATAAAATAGAAGGTGTAATTATGTAAAAGCAAGGATGTACTGACCAACAAGAAAAACATTTATATTATTATTTAGGTTGTATAGTTATACATACATTAAATGGCAAATTTAATTATCAAAAAGATAATGTATTTTCAGTTATAAATTTACTTGCAATCTCCTTTATATAGACCATACACATATTATGTATATATTTATTTATAAGTCTATAATCTATGCAAACAAGTTATGCAATTTATTTAATTTCTGTATTTAATACAATTAATAAAATCACTCGTTGATTTGTGCATATATAAAAGTTAGCGGTTTTATAAAAATACGTATATATACTTTTAATATATATTCACTGAATTATCGCCCAGTTTTTACTTTAAATAAAATAATATATTGTTTGTTGGGTAAGTATTTTTAATAGACTATATATTATATGTGCATATTTTCCCCTTTATGCACAAAAAAATTATCAAACACTTTTATATTATTTTTATATATTTACCAATTGTGTTGTACAAATAACGTGAAACAAAAATGTAATAATATTGATATTTAAATAATAGGATCAGTTGGTTAATTTCAGAAGAACTGCTTGGTACCATATTTAACTTAACCATATAGGCAATAATAGCTTGTTAAATCTTTAATAATAAAAAAGTGCACTTTAAAACAGGCATGCCATATATAAAAATCTACCAATTATTGAGTATTATGTAAAGATATCTAAAAGTTGCTTGTTTTATCAAGCCACAATTTCTTTTGAATTTTTTCTTCGTCGTTGACACTATGTTATTTTGGTAAGGTAAGTCAGTACTGTTCCCCTTTTCATAGCACTTTTCATTTAGGTACTAATTGTGAGCAGTGTTTGCATTACCCGCTTAAATGCAACTCACTTGTCGGCTATAACCCCTCTCAACTAAAAACACGCACGGAATAATATTTGAGTAAAATACGGAAATATATCACCCTCCCACAAAAAGTGATTAATAATTTGTAGGCATAATATTGTGAATTTAGACGATGCGTTTTATACATTCTGTTGGTCGTACAACATGCCTCTATTTACCTGTAAATAAACGAGATAATATTCGAGGCAAAATTATTTCCTTATAAATGCATTTCTAAAATATAATGAGTCTCTGTTAGCATTTCTACTAATGGATGTGCCATAAATAATAACTATATAGATAAACGAAAAAATATGACAATCCGCGTTTTGTCCGTAAATTATATATGGAACAAGTTATAAAAATTCGCATTAATTAAAACATTTCCTAAATTTATGCCCCATGAACAAATTCTCGAAAATAAACAGTTTCTATATAACTAAAATAGTTTTGTTATTTTATTATAATATAAATAAGTAATCCATTAAACCATATTAGTATATATCGAAATTAAAAAGAGAGACCATTTTTGTTATAAATTTGTTTTCTATTATAAGTGAAATTAAAAAAAGAATATGCTTTAATTATTAACCAAATTTAGAACTTTTGTATTTCTTATTTGATTATAAAATTGTGTAACTATGTTTTCATCTGTCTTCATTATGTACATACTTCTCGGGGTGTATTATGCCACAAATGCTGTGTCCAATTCACTTAATTCACATTAAACAAAATGTTGTGATATCAAAAAGAATGATTTAATAAATATATTAAATGAACTATTCCTTTACTTTGTTTATGTTCAATGGTTTAAATGCCTTCAATTATAAAACATAATTTTGATATTTGATTGCGTTTAACAATTAAAAATATATTCCTTTCAGTTACAATTGTACGTATAATTAATAAGTTGAGATTTTTAATTAACTGATAAGATTCATTATTAAAGCAACATATTAGAAGTATAATTATTTAGATTGTTTATTTTTTAAGAAAAGAATACCACTTAAAATAAGTCTGACATTATTCAGACAGAAGAAAATAATATTAACAATTTTAATATATAAAAATATATATATGTAAAAAGGTGTAAAATCTAAAAATGAATGAAAACTTACACATTTACACTAAAAAGTGACCAATTATATTGTTTTTGACTTTTTATTTTTTATTTTCCCGGTTTTAAAAGATTGTTTTACTCCATTCCCTGCAAAAACCAGTAAAGTGGTAATACTTGGTGGAAAACAAATTGGACTCTTCGCAATAGCTATGTTGCCTACCAACAAATGCTAACTACCCATATTAATTTCACTCTTAGATGAATGAGCTTGCATTTTCATTAATCAATTTGCTTTTTATGTTCGTAATTGTTTCTCTTTTATACCTAAATGCTTAGATGCCATTCCATTCAATAGTCAAGTTGTATAGCTACTGTATAAATTGTAATCAAAATATTTAACGCAACAGTTTCATAAATAAATATTAAAAAGGTTTTTTATGTGGGAATAATAAAACTAATTCACATCATCGAATTAACTGTAAATATATAAAAATGTCTATAAATCTAATATAGGTATATAAATTTTATATTCTAAAAGTTTAAAAATGTTTTTATGAGCACGTGTGGAAATTGTTATGTTTAGATAAGTTATTTTTAAGATCATAATATGCATAATAGACATAGTAGACAATAAATTTGTATTAAAAGTAATTAATAATCTTCAAATATAATGTAAAAAATATTAAGTCGTAAATTTTATTTAAAGTATATTAGCGCAAAAAAATCTCCAAGTCCAATTACAAGAAATTGGGCACTCATTATTCACCACAGTCCTTAAATAGATTCAAATACAAATTACATTATTATTATTCAAAATGATATTTTGAAACATGTTTCGTGTAGTATAATATCTTGTAGCATAAACAAGTAGATGCACTTGGTGGTGTTATCTTATAGTAAATCTATATTAATAGAAGTTTTGTCATATATAAATAAATCGAAACGTATGAATTTTAAATTATAATTTTATTATTTTAAAATAATTTTTAGAAATGTAAAAAATATTAGGAGTAATATTGTAGATTCGTTAAGTTACTGAAAAATATGCATCGATGTACATTTATATCTATTATATTGCACATTGTTATGCGTAAGCTATATATTCATATAAATAATTAATTTTTTATTCAAACTTATTGTATGTATATTATATTATTATATCCTTATAGCAATGTATTAATTCCAACTAGGTAATACCGTGATTGATTAACAAACGCACGCTTTTAGGATTGCGTATATACATATACTATGATAAATGAAGACAATCCACTAGAAAAGAAAAGAAATAACAACCTACGCTTTCGAGACTATTAATAAAGGATCAAAATCATTGGTAAAATATAACAAAAAATACCTACAGCATTAAAACCACATCATGGTTACAATAATAAACTCAAGGTATATCTTATTTGTAATATTATTTATCTTGCATTGTATTCTACCTTTAATTAAAAACGTTTCTTATGTACAAAACCTAGAGTTAATATTTCTTGTTTATAAAAAAACCTTACAATAGTGGTTTGTCTTCATTTACTAACAATAATGGCCAATACCTTTTTTTAACTATTTTTAGATATATATACTCGTATTTCGATAAGAACTAACGTCAAATTTGGCTACGTTAGTATTTATACCATATGTGCAAATCTTAATTCTGACAAGAAATTGAATAATAATACATATTATTACGTTCAATTTAATTTGTTATATATGAATGAGAAATAGACATATATAAGTACAAAAATGAGGCTACCATTGAATATAATATTTATATATATATATATATATACCTATATAATTATGTTTGAATTGTTGTTCTATGTTTAAAAATTTATTCAGGTTAAAAAATAAAGTTTATAAGCAAACTATAGAAACGCAAAATATGCAGATCTAAGAATGTATTCATGTTACATATATATATATATAAGACATTCAGAAGATATGCAATATTGCAACAATACGATGTTGTCAAATAGCTTTTTGTAAATGTCACTTTTTTACTTAGAATAAAAAAACGTGACAGTACTTTTTTGTAATCTTTGATAAGCTGGACAGCATTTTTAAATTAGTCTTATCTACGTTTTTCATAGAATGACTGTAATTTGAATTTTATCAAAAACTAACAATTTTTGAAGTCATCTTACATAGAGTTATTGATTTTTGATTTATCTAAATTGAACGACCTCTTGTCAAAATGCTAATGACTATTGGCAGGGGAATTAAAATACTTCCAAATTGAATATTCGTCGTGAGACGTGATAAAATATTTACTTCCCATTTGTTTTAATGCAATCCCATATTCGTTTTATACCCATTGTTCCTTTTTCTTTTACGTTATCCTGTTTTCAATTTTCTATATTTCTTTTTTATTGTGTACTCACCCTCACCCTATCCTTAAAATAAACGACAGCATTAAGATGACAATAGTACAATAGAACACATTAAACTGTACTTTTCTATAATAACGAAAATGTAATTTTTATTGTGACATTCACGCTATATTTATTTATATTATTTATCTGTGATTAAAATGATGACTGATCTTTCTTTTGGAAGGTATATTTTAAACAGCTGAATTGTATTGGGAATAAATCATATCAAGGCAAGTCGTACAAAACAGACTACAGTTCCAATACAGAAAACAAACTTATCCAGTAATTTAGCATTTCTCATTGTAGATTGCCTAGATATAGCTCAGTACAGATATGCTTACTACAAATCTAGTTGTTAATTCATCTTTTTATATAAATATACATTCTAGTATAATATTACAATTAATAAAATGAATTGATCAGATATATTGCAATTATATTAGGAAATTTATAAAGCTATGTTATGTTAAGCTAAAGTTATGTCATAGATTGATTTAGAGAAAAATGTATTTTTATGAATGTGTTTAAATCATAGAAATAGACGTATTTGTTGGCCTAAATAACCTAAATGGCCGTAAATAACCTAACCCTAACGCTACGTCTATTTCTATGGTTTAAATTCATTATTTTTAAGTACTATTTCATGTTTTAAAATTTAATTTTGAATTTATTATCGTTATTTATCTTTAATTAGATAATATAACAACAGTAACTCTGGCATAATTATGAAATTTCAAGTAAAGAGTTCCACTTTCTACAGTTGAAATATTTTATAAACATATTTCATATAAGAATCTATTTTTAGCGATGATATTAATTGCTTAATATTTGTATTTCCAAGAATTTCAGTGGCGATAAAAAAACATTCAAATATTAAATAAGATTGATGAAATAGAAATCGTACAATGCACATTTACTATAGTATATATAAAGTATATATTGCTTTAATAAACATATCATATACATAAAATAAAACATAATTCGTGATATGAAATAAAAATAACAAAAACTGTAAGTACAACTTCAGTTATAAAGTGAATACATATGTATTAAGCGATAAGTAAAGGAATGCGATTGTTATACATTCATGAATGCTTATGTGTTGCAAAAAGTAATTATGATTCTGATATAATCTATACTACGCGTATTTAAAAAAAATCCGGCATAATTTTAAAATATTTAAAAACTGCTTCTACAGCCTAAGAAATCAGTCATCTTGCAAGTCACAATGAAATATAATTTCATCTCGAGAAATACTTTTGCCAAGTACGAAAACAGTAGCTGCCCAAAATATATACAGAGAAACAGAAAACTTAAGTGGTCATAAGAAACATAAGATACAAATATTGAAATACGTATATGTTATTATATATATTCTTTTTATTATGAATTTAACGTAATGCGAGTGTGTAAATTGACTAGGAATTGAAAATTTTACCAACAAATACAAAAACAGTTTCAACTTGTTTATATCGCTACACTACCTAAACTATATAGAAGACACGAGTCCAAAGATGATAATTATTGTTTACTCTTTCTGTCCTCTCATATTGTGCCCCAGATAATGCCTACTATATGCCATTAGTAGGAAATATTGAAAAATAAATAGCACACGATGAAGTATATCTGTGTGTTAGTGCAAGAAAGACTATAATTTTCATAAAATAATAATATAATGTTTACACAATAACTTCAATTCTATTGTAGTAAGAGGTAACTATATGCAACTTCATTCCACCACCATTCCCAATCGTTAACTACAACATGGGGATCGAATTAGATGCAAAGAGAAGGGAAGGAGAAGTAAAGAGACAAATATTAAACAAAAGAGGCCAATCGTATTCTTCCGTGTTATCGCTCACACCGTTGTAATGCCAGACAAGTTGTAGAAAATTGCACAACCATATTAATATACCTACCTATTCTTCATTCCATGGACACGATAAGATTCAACTTAAGTGAAGGAGAATTTATATTCAATCGATTATTTAACACGAACTTAGTAAATTAGTCCTTGGTTTTGTCCCTCAATTCAACACATCCCTTCAGTTTTCTCAGAGCTATCTTCCGAGTACTAATACTAATACCATAGAGTAATTATACGATAAGAGTGAACACTCTTTGTATAATCATTACTCTATGACTAATACTACTATATAATACTACTATCTAATACTAAGTAGACTTCCATTTCGAAATGAAAGGAATAAAACTCGTGTATAAAGTATACGAATCAAAATCAAAATACTATAATAGGCAGTGTGTGTACACAAATGTGAATTGTTTCAAAGATGTGTGGCAAATGATATTTTGTTGTAGGTATTACAAAGTTTTTACATATCATTGACTTCGAAAGTTTCTGCTAGCTGTTTCGTTATTTTAGTGTTTCTCTGAACTTCTGCGCGAAATTATATTGAGCAAATTATACAGTTGATAAATAATAAAGTAATACCATGTGGTTACATTTGTAAATTTCTACTGTTATTATCTATTCGATATTTTCTTGTGTGCCTTATAGGAAGCTATTTTTTGTAATAATTTACAATTCATATTTTTAATTTGACGATTCTTTTCATATACTACAAAAATGTATCATTCCTTATTTCCTACTAAAATGTGTTTTAAGTATCTGTATTGTGTTCATTTTAGTTCATTCTTCAGTGTTCATTCATTCTACCTGAATAAAAATCAATTAATCAACTTAATTAATTCTTTTATTTAGAAACTTCATGTATATCAAACAATTTATCATGTAATCTAATATGCTTTTAAATGTATATAACAAAAATTAATTGATATTATTTGAAGAATAACATTTTTATTTTTTAAAACAACACGTTCCTTATTTTTCATATCTAAGTTTACATTTGGTTTTATAAATACATATTTAATTTTATAAAATAACTTTTTAGATATATAATTTTTTTGTGAACTTATTGTTTCCAATTTAATCATAGGTAATCACTTTAATCACTTTCTTTTTTGAATCTAATAAAGATTTTTTATTTACTAGAACTGAGGAGACATTGATGGAATATTCTGTCGAGGATATTTTGTTATTTTCTTCGCCAACTTACAATAAGCAATTTTATTTGTATCATATAAACGAGTACGTCAAGTACAGGTTCACTTCGTGTCAAGTTGTAACACAAATAACTAACTGGCTCTAACTGGTATACCTACTAACAAATTAACTTCCAACATGAATATTGATTGTATTAAGAAGGAAATTTCAACACAATTGAACAATATCAATACTTATGTAATATGTAGAACACAGTGAAAGGTGTGGTTTTAAATCTTAGCTCCATCTTACATTCATAAGATGGGTTCTTTCATTATTATATAAGAAACTTAATTATCTTAACACAAATCTTCGCAGTTTATTTACTTTGTTCCTTTCGTTTACTCCATTCGTAGACTGATTGGCTTGTTAATATGTAAGAGGTGCATGTTTCTCTTCATCTATTCTGTTCAAATTTGGTTTTGAAAAGTTGATTTATTCCTATACATGATTTTTACATTATATTCGTGATTTATATGCTTGTATCCTTTAAAAGATTGGGTTTTCAGAGTTTTCTAAATATAATTTATCTAATAAATATTAGAAATTCTCTCAAAATGTGAGGTTTATAGGCGTAGAAATTATGTATAGTATAACTTACTTAAGTGAAACACGAAAATTCCGTCGATTGCAACGCAGTTTTTGTGATGTGGACGAAAAGAGAACAAGCTCTGGCGTGGTGCAGCCCTGGGTTCGAGCCCACTGCTCAGCTGTGCGTCCATAGCGACTGTCCGACTTGCTCACAGAAGCCCGGCCTTCAATGGCCAGACGAGCGGCGCATTCGGTGAAGGCGTTCTTAGCGGCGAGATGAAGCGCCGTGAAGCCATCCTGATTCTCTCGGTCGATACCTAGTCCGAGTCGTCGGAAGCACTGGATCAGGATCCCGATGCCCACATCGTTCCCCACCATTGCGCAATACATGAGTGGAGTCATCCCTAAAGTCATATTGGTGGAAAGGGCAAAAGATGGAGGTGGAAAGGACTTGAGAAAAACTGAACACGTGACTTACAGTACAACCTAACAATCCAATTAAATAGTATGTATATAATTTTAAGTATGTCAAAGTTTTATGTAGATAATTAAATATTTATGTTACATTTATACGGCTACTGAATTTGTTTTATAAATATATTGTCGATAAATTAAAAACTGACGAGGTATGTGATTTTAATAGTATTAATACAGAATATCTTGACATTGAGTATTAAATCTTTTTTATTAATAGGAAATATATCTTATCTCAATTGAAATATTTTAACAACTTTTTAGATGTTGATTAAAGAGTTAATTATTTTGTGATACATATGTTATATTAAATATAATAAGGCAGTATTCAAATCGTTTTAATTCAAAGAGATACCTTTTTAAATGAAGCTAATTACTGACAACTGTATTGTGGTTAATTTATTGTAGAACATAATATAGATAAATCGAAAAAGTATTATGTAACCTACTACAAGAAAATTGCATTGAAAATATTAGATGTTCCTTCGTATTAATAATAACTATAAACATAGATAATATTAGTGTTTTGTTAAATTATACGAAATTAATATTCAAGTGATAAAACGCCGCTATAGTTAGTAAATTGTTTATGTGTATTTGAGCTCATCATTGGTAAAGATGAAATTGATTTTTCTTTAAGAAGCAATCAAAGGCAATTGATATAATTTCTGAATAGTCAGTAAAAATATATGGTTTTTATACATATTATAAGATTTATGCTTAGATCAATGCTACTAAATTTAGAAATTTCAAATGCTATATAGTAGTTAATTAATTTAATATATTTTGACATATTGTTACTTGATAAATGTTAAGTATTATTACACATAGATCTTAAAAAGTAATACCTGGTGAACATTTTTAATTGTTTAAAATTGTTTAATTATTTGTGATTGTAATGAAACAACTGTATTATCAAAAAGGAAACATGATAATGTGATTGTATAAAAATATATAGTCATATATTTTTGCGATATATGCTTCATACCCTTCATTTATATACACCTTTATTTCTATAAGTTCATTTAAAGAAAAATAATATGCCGGAAACTTGAATTTTGTTTTATTGACAATTATAATCTACGGCACAAATAATTTCATTAAACAGAAGATTGTTTTTTAATGGCAATACATCGTTTTCTATACGTTAAACAAAAGACACATATTTATCAAAAACGTAATTTTTTCTATTACAAGTTTATAAGTTTTTTTTAATTTCTCAGTATCCTTGTTTTAAATTAAATTAGGTTAAATAATGTCCTAATTTTCAAATTTCTTTACAATTTCACGTGTTTTTTTTATTTTTAGGCGCAGAACTCTAAATAATCTAAAAAACTATCTACAATATTATACATCTGTATCTTCTTGAACAATACACGCAAACATACACATGCGAAACAATTGTAAAAAATGTTCCATCATTTTTCTAATAAAATGAATTATTCTGAAATTTTACTCTCTAAAAATAGGTATTCATATTTTATTCATAGTAATATACATGTACAAATACACTTACAAAAATATTAAATATTTAAAAGTATTTAATAATGATAATAGAAAAAATGGATGAAAAATCATTCATATAATAATATTAAACCTGATTATTATGTACGACCAAATAATACAACTTATATACAGTTAACGAAAGCTGGAAAATTTTTACGAAAAAAGTAGCTACAATAAATAAATACTGATACTAAATGTGCTTGCTAGTTTAAAAAATATACATAAAATATTACTACAAAAAACATTCCCCATAATGAGAAATTTAAAGTTGCTAATCTCTTCGATTTATTAAGTTTATAACATTTTGTTAAATAAAGCGTAACTCATTAATTTCTATTTTTTCCAATTTACTGGTATTTAAAATTGACCTCGGTAACTAATTTAACATTTGCATATGGAAGAAATGGATGCAGTTACAGAATACTTGCGCCTAGAAAATGTAAAATTAGAGAAAGCGATAGATTTATTTGCTTTAATAAAAATAGTATAATACTTTCCATTAGATAATATACACAATGCCAAACAAATAATATTCTATTTTTAATATGACAGCATTTTGATAGTATTAATTATTTTTATTATAATCAACTAATTTTAGCGGAACGTAATAGTCATCATAAATCACTTCTTCTTTGTAAGTTAAAATAATTTAAAATTACTAATTAATTATTAATTAGTTAAACTATTTAAAAAAAATCAAATTACCAAGAAAGGTAATCAGCAAATAAATCTGGGAAACTAAACAAAATCAAGCTTATTCTTCAATGGGAAATTATTTTACCAATGAAATTACTATTAGTAATAAACAAAATAAACGTAGAAAATCTATTAATTATTATTATTAAACAAATCTGAATAATTCCAAAAGGGTACATTTATAGCCACGATTACAATCAGACTTGTCAATATATACACAAATCATTACTTATATTAAAAAATATATTTTTTATTTTAAGTTGACAATAAATATTATTTTAAAAATCAGAGGGAAAATACGCGAATTAATTATTTTTCTGTTGAAATGTTCTGTATTATAATATTTTAACTTCAACATGACAAAATTGAAATGAAATTAGCATAGAGTGGGAATAAAAAATCTATATAGAAAAGTATATAATTTGTACGGAGAACATTAAATCACTGTATATAATATACAATATTTGTAATGTAATATAGACAATACATGCACAAGATTATTACCTAATGCATTAATTTCTAATGTTTTGCTATTGATAGTCTTGTGAACCAATAATATCATATTGTCTGTATATTAATTTTTCATTAACTGCTAGGCTATATACTATTTTTTTATCGCCAAAAATGGCAAAAAGCTGGTTAGCTGCAGACAATTTTAAAAGATATAAATTCATTCAAACCACAAATATAAATGAAATAAGAAAGTTAGCTTTGAATTAATCATAAACAGACATACATACTTATTATTTAATCATAATTGAAAA
>JAYRBW010128168.1:0-16311 GCA_036023295.1 Invenusta paracnida | reverse complement strand
ATTCATACACCTATAATTATACGCTTCCTCCTTTTAACATGTTATATACACTTCATTTAATCCTATTACGTCACCATATTGTAATATTAAACTATTTAATAGCCCATCTCTCTGTTTTTAATCATATTTTACCGCACTCGATAAGGGAAGTTTCTCTTCCGAAAATTTGTGTAAAAATAGACTTATTTCACAGCAACTTGTGCTTCATCTGTTATTTTATTTTATTCACTAAAATGCTGCTACAGGAAACTTACATCTATTTCTATATTTATATAAATGAGAAAAAATGAAAAGCAAAATTATATGGTGGGCTGTGTCTCTCTCTCTCTCACGTGACTAAAAATACCATTGTTCTTTTTGGAGCATTGTATCACCTAGCGGTGCTCTACATTATACAGTTGGATCAATATCTACACTCGAACGCTGATTGGCTCACTCATTTATATAATATGTATATGGCTTCTGCTGGGCAGTGCTACTTTAATAGTTGCTGGTTAGATAATCCTGATTTTACATGGTTGTCAGGTATGTCAAATGATCGAACCAAAGCTAAATGCACGCTAAATGTATTGTAAGATATTTAATTTATCGAGCATGGGACTTACTGCCATTAAAAGCCATGCAAAAAGATCAATGCATCAGAAACTCATAACCCGGTGGGAGGCAACCCTTAAAGTCAAAGTAGTTCAAAGGTCATTGTAGGAATTCGGTACTTCTCTTTCTATGGCTACATCTTCCGGCTCCAGTACTACCAGTGACACCACAATTATACAGCTTTGCATGAACACTTTTATAACCAAAAATGATACACTTCGTGCCGAAATACTCTATGCGCTGAAAGTGATTGACTCTCACTATTCTTTCAAGAGTTCCGAAGATATTGTCGGTGTTTTGAAGGTAAGTTACCTATTAACTTGGCGAGGACGAACTTGGAGAAGATGAAGAAAGTTGTCAATGACTTGTTTAAGGAGGCTGATGAATTTGCACTGATGGCAGAAACCTACAAATCGAATGCACTTCGACGAAAGGCCAAAAAGAAAGAAGAGGGTTTGGTGAAATTGCAAGCAGATTTGGACAGTTTGTTAAAAGACCTCAGTGCTATCTAAAAGTTTGTTACACGTTTTGCAAAATATGTACTCTTATAAATTATATTTGTGATGTATAATAATTGTACCAATTATCATATTTTAAACTTTAAGCTATACAAATTAACATCATCATATGTAAAAACTCGATGTATATGCATGTATACCGTATATTTTAATTAATCATAATTGTAGAGGGTTACCAGCTCGATCACTTAATAGTGCCTCTGGTCTCCCCAGTATATATGTTTTTATATACTATATATATTATTATTATACCTTAAATTTCAAATTCACACCTTAAAAATACCGGGATAATTTTTTGAACATATTTTGTGGGAACCCTGTAGGGCGGAGAAGAGAAAATGTAGGTAGTACCATAGACCACGCTTTACTCATTTTCGTGTATTAGTGCATTGTTATGGTATACAAATTGGGACTTTTTTTAATAACTAGATGTTAAGATGCATAAATATAACTCCAGTACTGCGTTTTTTTATTATATAGATGTGCGTTTACTCACATGACTGAGTATATACACTAATAGATTGATTTGTTATATCATCATTATATGATAGCCAGTGGATACAATGTAATTGAAAATTAAAATATTTAATAATAAATAATACACAATGTCATGTTTAAAATAGAATTGAAATGTTTTTTACTGTTTTCTTAGTTTTAATTTTTCTGATTTTTTAATTATGTTTTATTTTTAGATTAGTTTCACAATCCATTAGTGCTTATCTCCATTCAGTATTTAATTTTTGTCACTTTTGTTTGAACTTTATTAATTATGAAATTTATTACATTGGTTAATGTAAACTTACTTATATCCGTTTTGTTTGATATATAATTCAATTAATTAAAATATGTTAATGTCAAAAATATATTATTCAGACAAAACTGAACCTATTGCCTTATATTGATAGTCGTAAGTATCACAATTTTATGCTGCCCTCAGACTACTTTTTCTTGCATAATTTAGTCAAATTTATTATTAATCTTAATTTTTCTCAATAACAATATAAGTTGAAATTAGATTATTTTGTTTTTATGTAATACAATTGGGTACAACTTGCTGCATACTTTATGTATAGCTTTTTTCATGACGTATTAAAAACATTTTAAAGATTCATTTTGTAGCTATTTATGTTTTGTTTTATCAAGTACCTATCTTCTATAAACGAATAACTTGCTTAATACTCTGGTTGGAATTACCTTCTAAGTCTAGGTTGAAGACTTGGAAGGTATTGATGCGATTGTGATTTCTCACAATCACTACGATCATTTGGACACAAGGAGTGTTGTACAGTTGAGCAAACGATTCCCGGATGCCGAGTGGTTTGTTCCCGTGGGTCTGGCCAAATGGATGCACTCAACACTTTCAAAGGGGAAAAAGAAGATTGTCCATGAACTGACTTGGTGGGAAGAGAGACAATTGAGAGGACACCCTGATGTTCGAGTGGCAGCGACACCAGCTCAGCATTGGAGTTCCAGGACTCTCTTGGATAGGAATTCTGTGAGTTCATCTCTCTCTTCTGGCTCACCTGTTTAAGTGCAGGTGTTGGCACTGGCAGTGAAAGTGAACATGAACAATATATTTATTAAATTGTATACATTTATATATATATTTATATACTTGAGATTTTAAGATGTTTATTTTGACTGTTAAATTTTTGATCAAATTTTTATTGCTTTTTACTTAGTTGTTTTAATTGAAATAGCTATTTTAATTTTCTAGAATTGAAATGTTCGAAATTAAAGAGCAATACGTGCGAAAACTAATTTCGATGGTTTTATTCAGTTCTAAAATAAATCGAAACTTTATTCACATGAAAATATTTTTATTTTCTCCAGATTACAAAAACAAATTTATTAAATGAATGTATCTATTGTTGAATCCAGTATTATTATTTAATTTAATTTTATATTCTATACTATTTCTGCTGCAGTCTTTATGGTGCGGCTGGGCTATTCTGGGCCCAAAACACCAGGTCTGGTTTGCTGGTGACACTGGATACTGCGCTGCATTTAGCGAGATTGGCCAAGCCTATGGAGGCTTCGATCTAGCGGCAATACCCATCGGTGCCTATGAACCTAGGTAAGCTGTAAGTCGTTGAGGTATGGTTATAACACTGAATATTGGATAGATGGGATGGGACTTTTTCGTGCATTTTATTGCCCAATTCTCTTAATTATTATTACCAATACATACATTAATATGCACACATTTTCTATAATAAGTAAATAATTTAGACAATAATATATATTAATATTGTTATTATTAATTTTTTAACTATAATTATCTAAATAATGTATTTTCTTAATTGCGAAGTAATTTATGGTAGTTTGTGTATATATGCACGGTTATGTTTTTCCAGTTTAATTTTTTCTTATTTTTTTCCCGATTTTAATCTTTATTGTCCCTTTCTAAACATAAATTTTGACATTTTAATATACTATCAGATTTGGGAGGGGCGTTGGGGATTCTAACCCACCCTCCTCCTTTAATCTCTTATGTTTGACGCCCCTCATATAATGATTGCTACTTTTTTTCAAATATATTTTATCAATACGACTTTAAGCGATATTCTGATGCTTCTACTCTTGTCAAAAGATTCCATCATAGTCTGTATAATTTTACAAAAGTTTCCGTTTACATATGACTTGAAAAACAGAAAATAATCGGTGGCTCTCTCAAACAGTACAAGTAAAGTTAATCAGCTATATGACCTTTTGTCATGCACTCATGGACATACAAATAGTCGTCAAACTTTTACAATACTTTCTAATTTTGCTCTCATGAATTAATTTTTCTAATATAAAATGTAAAAGATATGAAAGTGCCTTTCATAATTTAATTTTTATAGATTATACTACTGAAGTTTATCTAATAAGTAGTCTATCAAAATTACTGCTCTCAAGGTATATGCTTTTATCAGTCTTTCCGTGCATTACCGCAGTTAAGTGTTAACCAGTTTCATGAAAGAATTCAATATTATTTGGTAACATATTGCAATCATGTTAATATTATAAAGAGCTATTAAAAAAAATATATATATATATATATGTGTGAATATAAATGTGAATAAGTAAATATATATAAAATATAAATCAGTTGTAATATATTTTAAAATATGCCACTACTGTTACAGTTAGCATATCGTTTGTATATATATAGTGTTCAGTTATGCTCATCTTAATTGGCTTTGCTGAATAATATTGTTTCTTTTACTTTTCAATTGATGAATTAATTGGGTTATTTTTATATGTGTATCACATTGCGACATTTAGAAAATTTTAATTATAACCTTGGCTGCATCTGCAGTTTTAAATATTTTTATCTTGAAGTTGTCTACTAATCTCTTATTTGTCAGTTCTCTTTGTTAAAATTTCCCAATAATTTGCGACCCCCTCCCCCCTACACATCTTTATGGATGTACACCTTAAAACCTCAATATTTCTACATCTTATTCTTCAAATGTTTACCTTAATAATTTTCTTTATTTTTACATGTTTTAAAACTCAGTAGAATATGTAAAAATTATAATCCAGTAAATATTTATTGTTTAATTATGGTTGACCAATTACCTAAGCATGCTCCAAAAGGGCATAAACATTGGTTTCGCATTTTATTATTTTCTAGATAACATGTATTTCTCTAAGTATACGGTCTACATATAGAACGCTATATTTGTTCTTCTATGATTGAATTCTTTTTTGTTTTTTAACGTACAAATATAATATAATGGTTATCTTTGGTAATTTGTTCTTTACTATATCTAGACTGGGATCCCACCCAGGTTTAATAAAAACTTTTGGTGCACAAGCTTTGATGTCATAATGGAGTAATACATTGACCGTTGAAATAAAAATAAATAAACGTCTTAAATTGTGCAACTTGTACAATTGAATTGGCGCAGATGTCATTAAAAAAACCAGAAAATGACTTAAAAATTCAAGGGGCATGCATTATATTTGTAACATAGTAGGTAAGTGTAAGTATGATTTAATTTTGTCACTTAAGACGTTATATACATGTACACTACTTTTTAAGACGAATAGTAAGTAGTGTACAAAATTACCTTTAATCAAATTGCAAGGTGCAGGCATAAAGTTTATAGGAAACAATCTTTATATATCCTTTTAATATAATTTACAATTCAAAACGTGATAAAGTTGTACTGTTTTAAATAATACAAATAAGGCTATAATACGAAGAGTTAATTATTATTATCATATTAGTGTCACAATTTAAATTATACAAATCATACAAACATAACCGGATGTAGCAAGAAAACATTACATGTACTGTAGCTTTAATATAAACTATATTATTTGTACATGATGCTATTCTAAAAGTTTGTTGAAAATAAGTGTCCGATTTAAAAATCGTAAACATGATTAGAATACTTCATCCGATGAATAAATTTCAAGATTTTCATCTTCGCTATTTTCTTCACAATCTTCTTCATTGGGAAAGATTTGGCATAATTCTTTCGGTACCTGAGATTCCTCATGCGAGACTGCATGAGATCCACTTTTTCGAAATGCCAATATTTAAATCTTTAATCGAGACCAGCAGGTAGTATACCTTTAAATTGGCCACTGGCTTCTTGAATCCACCTATCATTAATTCGAGATTGATTACAAAGTATGGGTGTGTTTGCATTTGCTATGATGCGTGAAATAAATTTTACCATTTTTAAATGTAGAATAACTTCATTGTGTGATGGGAGTATGCCTTTAGGACACAATTATTTTAATTTTTTAAATGGTTTTGATTTATCAGATGATTTATAAGCACGTAAGAAAACTTTATAACGCATTTTTTTCAAACTTTGTTCTTTTGGTTTGCTATTAAACAGCTCATATGAAATGTTCAAGTTTTGTTATACTTTTATCCTTAAGTACATCATTTCTACTGTGCAGCTGTATCTCATTCAGCTGTGTAGCTGATTCTTTATGGTGCACATTTGATTTCATGAGTATTGCAAATGGCCCAAACAGCATTTAAAACAAATACTGAAGTATAGTCGCATCCGGTCAATGCGTGAAAAGTATTAAAATTATGCCAAGAGCATAGAAATTAATCAATATGTACAATATATAAATATATTTATGTATTTGTATAAAAAGTAAAACAAATATCTATATTTAAGGGTTAGGGTTAGGGTTAGGCCATCAAAACTTAGGCCATCAATATTACTGGCCATCAAAAGTTTAGATTGAATCTGGGTGCGAGATCCCGGTCTAATCCTGTAGCTTTTAACGATTGAGGTTATGATTATTTGACTTTTTTGTTAGCGTTTACTATTTTGATTGATTTATGATTCTTGACTTTCTTTTTCAGTATGCCTTTAAAATTGTGATCACATCGTTAATTATTTAAAATGAAATATTTACGTTTTCTTTATATATAAGCATATACTACCTTTTAGCTTATAAGTAGTCATTCTATAGAGTACAGTATATTTAGAAAATAGTACATTTATCTCTTATTGTTTTGTATTATTCTATATCACCTTTTAAAGTGTTATTTATTGTTTTCATGAAGGTGGTTTATGTGTCATCAGCACGTTGACCCGGTAGACGCAGTTAAAATCCACCAAGACATTAAATCTAAACGGTCTTTAGGAATACATTGGGGAACGTTTATCCTAACAAGCGAGGTAACATTACTTTTTTAATGAAAACAATAAGTTATGTATAATTATTTTCCAAATATCTTGCATAATAAAACTTTAGAAATGGTTTCAGGTTTTATTTTATTACTTAGTTATTTTGATAGGTTATTAACAGTTCAGAACAATAATACACATAGCATCGACTAAGTGTTAACAGTATTGAATAATTATACAGAGTTTACACCCAAAGTATTTTGCAAAATAAATGTTTTTATGTGTTTTTTGTTTGCCCATTGACATCTTTTTAAATACAGTAACCTTCTATTTAGGAATATTCACAATGCGATGCATATGAAATAATCAAGAGTCAAAACTATATATAATTATTGTATTATTAACTGTATATTACTTATATTAAACTTGTTTCTAGAAATAATATATTTTATGATATTTTATATGTGTATATAATATAATTTATTCTTCGAATGGGTTTCTGTTTGAAATAAATATTTTATCAATAACTTTGTTTCGGGTAAATACTTGATTGTATTCTTAATATATGTATTATATTAATATCGTTTGATAACTTGATTGGTCGATCTAGTTATGTTCTTTGATTCTAACTAAACAAAGAATAAAGTGCAAAAAATCATCTTGCGGTATTGAATTGATTAATATCATGACATTGTCTTATTGCCATATTACATTGTCTTATTGTCTTAATTATCATTGATTTTTCTGATGAAATACTCTAAAGGTTTTTTAGATAGTACTTATAAGGTTTTTATTTACTTATTTTACTTTTTAGTAATTGGCGAATAGATGTATGGCTGACCAGCAGAAAGGATGTTTCGTTTTCATGTCATATTTTTATTTTAGCCATTTTTAGAGCCGCCCAAATGTTTGGCAAAAACTCTTGAAGATGCAAAAATAGACGCCGACAAGTTCGTCACTGTCAACCATGGTGAAACTCTTTTCACTAAAGATGATAACTCCTTTTCAAAGGAGTAGTCTGTTGGTTTCTCTATCAACTAGATACACTATTTTGTCCTGTAAATACAGTATAGAGCCCAACTTGTTATGCAGACATACTACAGATGGGGCCATTTACTTTGGATTCATATTTTACACTAACATTTCATGGTTATACAAAACTTATTTGTTTTCTTTTTATATCTTAATCCTTTATTGTTATCCCCTTATTATTTTAATATGTTTTCTTTGTTTTGCAATAGTTTTCATTATTTATAAATAAAACTACATATTGTATTAAATTACCACAAGTATATCATAATATATGTTAGATATTTTTAAAACTTTATCTCTTACTGTAAACGATATTTTTCATATTATATTTTATAACAATTCAAAATTTCTTTGTTTTACCTTTTTAAGTTTGTATTTAAATTATATCATATGTAATGAAGATATGATAAATTTTTGGTAATTTAAGTTTAAAAATTTGTGAACGACACCAATTTTTTAATTTTCTTTGTTTCGAAATTTATCTTAGTTATACTTACCTACTCAATAATTGTTCTTATAAATATATAGATTCTGCACTCACATTGTTCAGCTATAAGTATCATTAATTAAATCTCACGATATAAAATGTCATTTTTATGTAAAATTATATTTAATAATATATACTATATATCTAGAAAATAAACTTGTTTACATAAGAGATATGTCCATTTATTATATATTAATTGGAGTTTTAAAATATTCATCCCAATATTTTTATCAGGAAACTACAAAATAAACTTGCTTTTGTACTGTTACTTGACTAAATTACGAAATAAGTATTGTTTTAGATTTAGTTGCAACTAATAATTCGCTTAGCATTGATTCATCAATAAATTTGTTTACCGGTTAAAAGAAACTTTACATCCATTGTAAACATTCAATATAATTAATCACATAAATAATGCTAAATTTAGCTTTTAATTGCGTAGTATATCTATCGGTTACCTGTATTGTTAATAAGCAAAAGTAGGGGAATGTAGAACATAAAAAAAATGTTGCCACTGATAATTAATCAACTGAAATACAAAAGGTATTCTTGAAGAGTAACCATTAAAAAAATAAGAGTAAATTTATCATTATAGTTATTAGAAATATAGATTTAATGATTATGCATACATAGAATAATATAGTTCTAAATTATCATATCGCTTAAAATAGCATACTTTTAATATTATATATATATGATATCTCACTTATCGCAAATTATTTTAGCAGAATATTAAATAAGTAATATTAGTTAGATGATTTAAATTAATGTATTGTGAAACTTATTTTCATCAAATTATGTATTGTACATACACTGATATTTTCCTCCGTTACATATAGAATTTTTACAAATCATACCTTATTCAAGAAGATTTTCTATCTCATTCGTTGAATGTACCTATCAAACTTCATGTCTTGAAAAAATTGAATAATTTTACACAAACAACATATTTTAGTTACATCTTAAGCTAGAGTTGGGAGTCTGCTTTATTAACAGATGTAGGATATTTGAGATTATTTATTACCACTATGGGGTGTAAAACAGAGTCAGTTAGTTAATTTATATAAAATTTGTATTTAGGACATTATTATATATATAATGTTCGAAAATAAGGAATGGGGAATTCATATCTCATGATTCCTAACACTAATGCAACTCATTAAACCAGAATTAGTTTTCTTCGGATGCTGTGAGTGGTTCTCTAACTCTAAAAATGATGGAATCATTAAAATTATAATTGATGCCTTGCTCTACCAACGTGTGATAACTTCATTCGACAAGAATTAAATTCGAAACGCTTGTGTAACATTTCAGACCAGCATATATCCCAAGAAACCTTGTTTCGTTCCTGGAACATATTGTAACACAAACAACGCACACCCATCCCAGCATGGATTTAAAAATTTAAGTCCGGGAAGAGAGGAGGATCGGTGCGCTTAAAGGGCCTGCCTTAGCGCCAATGTCGAAAGTCATTAGCTAACTCCCCCCTCTGTGAGAATAGATTTCTCTAGATGGATATTCCACGGAGATATTGACTCAGACTCATCCCGATCTTATTTAGTTAGCTTCCTCTTCGACAACGACGCAAAGTGAGATTCAATCTGTGTGAATATATCCCTCTTCTATATCTCATTTGCATAGAAATTGTTTAGGATAGACAGTTAGGATGGTGTACTACGCGTCAAGAATCTTAATTAAATTTGAATAAATTTGTTGGAATTAATTAACAACAGAATTTGTTCCACGATATCAAAAGCTTTTCATGTTTAACAAAAGCTTGTATATCACAATCTTCTTGTTTACAATTATTGTTCATGTTAGCAAAAATAAACAGAATTCTACGAGGATTAATTTCCGTTTCTATAATGTAAACATTTGTATGATGTGTTATTCGTATATATTTTGATAAATTGATCCCTTGAAGTTATTTCCGTTAAAAAGTAAATATTAGGAGCTTTTTTCACAGCTGATCTAAAATGCATAATACGATTAAATATAACGGTTTCTAAATTACCTAATTCACTGATCATTTCGCTGTAATATGGATATGTTAAAGATATAAATATGTAGTTCAGTGAGTAATAGAATCCCAGTTTTTATTATACTTTAATTATAAAAAAGAGGATATAGCGACTATTAGATTTCGCTTTTTAATTTCCTCAAATTTTGGATTGACAATGTTTTTTCTTTAATTTATGAATTAATCTTTGTTCTGATTCATATCTTTCTTATTAAACAAGGTGTAATCACAACTCGTAAAAATAAGATATTATTTAATCCGTTAATATTGTTCATAATTATATAGGAATTCCTTTTATTTTATTTTATTTTATTGTGATATAGATATCCTGATTAAATTCAATATTAAATTATACATGTTAAATTTTAACTGAAATATACAAATGACATTAGGGGAGTTTTAGAATATACAACATTTAGTACAGTAATTATTATACATCAGATGTTTATTTTAATTATAGTAGACAACATTTAAACAACATTTTTACTTCATACGTGTTTTTTTGTTTGAATAAATCTATTTTAATTAATTTAAAATAGATTTTTATATTAATCATAACAATACTTACATTGAGATAAAAATAACATTTAATCAACATTGAACATAACTTACTATATATTGTTAATATAACATTTTGTTATTCACATGATTTTGTTTGATTTTTCAATATATATGCAGATTTATTATCACAAACCAAAATGGAAAGCCTAGATTGTTATTGCCAGAAATATTTATTACTAAAAATGTAATCTGTTTTTAAAGAATAAGGTTTATTAACTAAACGCAGAATTGTCTGCTATGTACATATATCTGCTATATATAACATTTTAAATATTAACTTAAGGCATACAACAATTCTTTTAAGATATCAGTATATAAATAAATAATTTCTGTTCAAGGCTGTATGTATATAGAAGTTTTTAGATATATATATATATATATATTTGTTTATTTCGGATTATTTTTTCGTTTATTACGTAGGTACATATTTTGCTATTGTATATACTTCCATAATTATTGTTATCGAGATATATTAAATAATGTAGGTATACATAGTATTGGAACACATTTAAATAGTATTTATTTTAATTTATTATGAAAAGAATAGACATTAAGTTAGGGGATGTCAATCCTATGGGTACCATGGCATAATTTTGATATACGAATGAGGATATAACAAGTTTAGTATAATATAAACTACATAAACGCGTAAATTGTATGTAATAATTATTAAAAAAAACATTTAAATTCTTTTAATAAAAAATGAAATACATCTGATGTCTCAGTTAAGATCTTTTGTCAAGTATATAATAGCTTCTTTTTGTTATATGAACAAAAAATTAACACACTTCATATTCAAACATAAAAACCAATTTATTACAATTAAATGTATAATTAATTATGTTTAACAAAAATATTATCAGCTGAAAACTCATGGAATTAGTAAAATATCAAAGCCTTATAAATTGTTATATTAGTAATTGATTTTTTTACGTGCGTTATTAATATAACACAATTTTTCACGTGCGTGCAATGACTGTTTATAACACTTAGAGATTTAAAATATAGTCTATTTAATAATCTATTTAAAAAGGCAATTATCAATTGCATAAATGTATTCATGTATCTAATTCATATGAAAATATTAGCGATGTCATAATGCGCGTTCGCTCAATATCTGTTGAAAGACGTTTTAAATATATAGAAGAAGAAATAAAGTCTGACATCTCATGATCTTCCACACAGTTCCCTCTGTTTTCCGTAACATTAATTTACCATTGTAAATTTACCAGTTCAGAAATAGGAAGGCTGCCAACAATAAGTTTTTGGAATATATACCATTCAATGTGTCAGTGTGCATCGTGACATTGCCTTCTTAAAGGTGGCCGGAATAGAGGATAAATTCTCCAGTCCAGATGGCTGATCGATGGTCCGCTTTACTGTAACACGTGTTGCCTAAATAGGGAGAATGTCTAACGACTGTGCCGGTCCCCGCGTCTATTTAATCGGACGCGTGCCCCTGCCACGCCTTGTCTTTGATGGTGCTAAAATCTGATTTGCTCTTTTGGTGGACTGGGATATGAGCCTCGACCGGCTAAAGAATATTGATGTGTCTTTTTCAGGGATAATATCTGCCTGTCGCCTATAAACAAGAAAGAAGCCCACTTTTTTGTTAATTATCGAAGCACGCCGGGGTGGCTATACGCAGTCTCACTTGATTGTGATGTTTACGCTAAATTGATTCTATTTTCAGATGTCTTTACTGGGTGATATTGCCTATTATAGATATATTCTATAGTATTATATGTATATGCAAATTATTTATAGAATTATGATTAATCTTGGACTATATGTATTAAAATATAAATTAGAATAACTATAATAGTTGTATATAATATAAAGTTGTATAAAGCCTAATATCCATCGGTGTTCATCTTATATCTATATTTCAACACAGCATGTTTATTATTTGTTTGACTTCTGTATTGGTGATAAATTATTAATTCAATCGATTTTATGAAAGATTTAATTACATTTGTTCTTATAGCATTCAATCATACAGATATGTTTTACCACTACCTCACATACATAGCTGCAACATTTCCTGAAGTACCTACTATAACACGTTAATTGAGTGTAACCAGTTTTAATTCTTTAATTAACATTAAATTTCGATTAACATCACCGTATATCCTTTTTTACGTTATTTCCATGTCTTTAACTTTCAATGCTTGATTTTAAAACTTACAGTATTACAAAACACTTCTTCAATATTATCTATAGAGGTAGTTATATTTAAAATCTTTAACAAAACTTTACTCCCTTCGTTTTATGTTATTATTTTCGATATATTTACTGATTTAATATTTCTAATTTTCGTATTGAATAAGCTTATTAAATCCTACTACAGGTAGAAGGTTTACACATTTCTCTTGTACCCCTACACTCGTGTAATACATGTATATGGCTCACTTAATATTTTATTCTTCAGTACATTGACTTATTTGAAAGGTAAATGCTTGCCTATATATATTGGAATCTGATAATATAAGACAACAATTGGAATAGGTATGAACAGAAAATAAATATAAATGATAGGAAATACAAATTAGGAGAGATATAAGGACCTATAAGCGATATAAAATATATTGGCTTTGGAATGGTCTTTCATATTTTCTAACGAAATCTTTGATGCAAGATCCCCTGATGTCTTTCGTTATTCTATACTGTGATATACATTTTGATTAAATTTAAAATGACTAAAATTATTTGGTACTAAAACTGGAAATATGTGAAGTACCAAACTAATTCATAGATTACACAATAGCAACATTTATAATTTATTTATCCATATATATTTTTAGCAAAAAAATGATTATTGAAATAAATACCTATCAATAAAATACCAAGTTAAATAAAAAAAAACAGTTTAAATTACTTGTAAATAGTTATTAAAATAGATTTTAAAAATGCAATGTTTAATATCTTTCATGTGTATATATTCAAATTTAATATATACATATATATATAGTTATTGTTATTATCTATAGTTATTATAGATATGACCACCGTATTAGTATTAATGCACGTGACGCACCTGTTCTTCAATTAGCATTTTATTATTTTCAAAATATGAAATAGGTATTATTTTCAATAAATAATTCTATATATGTAATCTTCTTTTAAATCACAATTTTAATTAAATACAGCAATAACACAATAAGTACCTTGTATATACCAATAAAATGAGAAAAATCTTATTTTTAATAAGATTGACTTTATTTATGATAAAAATATTAAATTTCATATGATTAACAAATTAAACGATAATACATATATTACAACTTAACACATCTTAAATATCACTTGAAAATTAATGATTTTTTCGTGAACATTAAATACAGCTATGCATTGTTTACGACACAACTAATTAAAAAATTAATACACATGTTGTTATTATTATTATCCACTCATCTGATAAAACATGTATATGCCTATATGATAAATTTTAGTTTATAACCAACTTTTGTTTTAGTTATGATAAATGAAGTCCTGCCTGGATGATTAAATAATATCTATAATTAAATATGTAAATGTGCCATTGAATATTTCGTTTACAAATATTATAATTTAATATTTACATTCTATTAACGTATATACCTATACCTATTGGATATATCATTCCATGCATTAAAATACTGAAATACTATAATATTCTTTTAAAACAAAAGTGATTATAATTATTAGGAATATATATATACCTATAAATACATACATATTTAATTTATAGTAATACAAATATTAATTTTAGTTAATTTAAAAGTTATTTTCTTTATACGAAATAGTTGCAAAATTACAAAATAGAGACTTCAGCTACCTCAGATAGAACAACAATTTTGAATCAGATTAGAAAATGTTTCTTCGCCATTATATATAGCATGTTATATATTAATTTTGTCACAATGAAATATGATCAGAATGTATGATATTCCTTTAATTGTTTGCATAATATGCCATTTTAAATGTTTTACTGATTCTATAATTAATATGAGGCAGAGATGTCATTTATACACATTTAAATAATGTATGTTAAATATATGCATATTAGCTTTCTACTCCTATGTTATTGTAAAATCAGGCATGAAGTCTTGTCGCATATCAATTTTACGATTTTATTGACTTGAGTGTATATGTATATGTACGCATGAGCTAAATTAATCTAATTAAGTATTCATTTTAAATTGCACACAGTATATTAAGCACTCTTGTTTACACAGTATAAATATGCAAAGCTGCAGACAGACGCTAATTGCCTATGTTTATTAAATTTAAATGAGCAATATTGAAATTATGAAAATTGCCAGTTTAAATTTGCAAACATGCTTATTATTAAGGTTTATACGATTCCATTTTTATACAATAGTGAAATTTGCATATTTAATAGGTAAACATTTATTTTAATCAATCCTAACATGTTTAACAGCTATAGATATCATAGTCATTATATGTGTTAATTGCTTCGAGAAAACAAGTTATAATGTTAATGTTGATGTTATTTTATAGGTTACATTTTCCCTATTATGTTTAAGGTTGATATATATAATTATGACGCGTTATCCATAGAATCGTGGTTTTAAGCGTTTCACCTAGTCACAAAAATAACGCCCTAAATTTAAACAGTTATTTACAGATGCAATATTTTAAATTACTTTTGCCATTTATGCTAAGCTCCGATCATGAATGGTAAACTATACTGTTATATTTATCATTATAAACTGTCATTTACAATAAGAATCCTGAAATAATTCGTTATTTTTGCAAGTATCGCAACGCCTAAAATTTATATTAAAAATGCCATTTAAATTGTTTACAGATATATACGAACTAATTTTACAGTTAGCATATATACTCCATTATTTACTCGTATAAGTCTATTTTTCTTCTTCTTCTGGACCGTCAAAGACGACTGGTTCCTATCTACTCCTTGTTCCTTTTGCGAAATTTAGTAATGTTTGGGTGTATAAAGGAGGGGAAGGGGGAGTATATCGGTCTGAAAAGTTGACTCTTCATGGTTTCTCGTCTATATAGACTCGACCAGACTATTTATAGCTTCGATATAGTAGACATAACTCTTTGATGATATCTCATTAATAATATTTTGAGATGAAACCTATAAATATTCTTATAAATAAAAATAAATAGTTATACTTATGTAACATTTAAAAAATACACGAATACATCAAACTTTAAATTATTAAAATTTTGATCAACAAATTTGATAGATTTGTTGTCTGTAAAGAAAATATATGTTATTCTTATTGCATTAACATTTCATTGTTTAATTTTTTTAACTTTATATTCTAGGATATAAAATTAAATAAATAAATACCTATATATTTAATAGTGATTTTTACTTCTTATAGAACTTCTTATACTATAATAGTTATATAGTATAAATTAATATATATATATATATACTATACTATATACTAAACTATACTATACTATACTATACTATACTATACTATACTATACTATACTATACTATACTATACTATACTA
>JAYRBW010128157.1:0-16312 GCA_036023295.1 Invenusta paracnida | reverse complement strand
TATTGCTTTAAGTATAATCTTTATAACAAAATAAATTACTATAATTACTAAAAAATCATAAATTAATTAGATGGGGCGTTACTTTCTGGCGGGGGTGTATATCAATTTTATAAATACAAACATATCAATAATATGCAATGTAAAACTTTAGGGTAAAATACTAAAACTAAACTTTTTATTCGTATTCATATATATAACTATAAAGTGTGATATGGGCATTTTATGGTTAGTTGCTACACGCAATAGAAGTGCATCGAACTTCAGTTAACTATATTATATATTTACTACACATGTCATTCAAATAAACTTGAATGTCCTACGTCTTGTATTGCAATCATATTATCTACTCGTAGTTTTGTTTGGAGAAATTGTACTATTTAATCACCTAACTACTTTTTTAGTGAAGCAAATAGAAAAGCAGTTATTATTTTTTTAATGGTCAATAATCTATTATAAAATACGGCTATAAGTTCGACAAACAGTATTTATAATTTAAAATAGAATAAGTTACACAAACGATAAATTGCTAAGCGAAATTTTCGCAGAAATTGCACTATTAATAATAATTAATGCATATAATTTTGAAAATTGATGAAACACAATACTACTTTTGGAAACATCATGAACCAAATTTATTAAATAATAACGTTTTACTGTTACTTTTTTTATTTATAAAGTATCCTTATTAACTGGAATATCCAAAGGCACTCTCCTGTTTTTATGGATGTATTATTCACCACCATCAACTTTTGATTAAATTATGTGTCAGAACGCTTGGTATAAAAAAAGTCCAAATCGCATTTATGAACGGATTGTCCCTCTAATTTGGAATTTGGTACGTATGATATGTCCAGAGACTACAAGGAACATTTCTGACAAATTTTAGCGTAACCAACAGTATACTTATTACAATGTTAATGGAATGCCCATTTTTAGTAGGTTTACGTTCATTTTGGCTATGATTAAAATATTTAGATCTTTCAAATTTGTCATGCTATTACCACGTGGTCCCACTTTTGTTTAGACGACCTTTGGTTCAAAATTCTTTATATATAAGAAGGTATTGTCTCCTTATGTGTTAATGTGATATCATAAAATTAATAACCAAATTTAATTCGGATAATTTCCCCCACATTTCTAAATTTAATTGAAAATGCTTACAGTTATAAAATCTCACTTATAAATAACTTAGTACCTAACTTAATAAGTTATAAATAATTAATTCCAGAGAAATCAAGTAGTCTGCAAGTAAATACATTTTAGAAAATTGACGCAGAAACGATAACAATAATCACTAGAAAGAATAGAGATTAAAATATAACTTCTAAATTCGATTTAATTATATACCAAATTAAAATTGTCAGTAGTATAAACATATTTCCATGATGTAACAACAAGTTGATGAGAAAAACTGAGCTATATGGAGCACCTGTGATTGGGTGTGCATTGCATTCGGCGTTGCTACCGACGTCGCTGGCAAAGACGTATTCTGCTGATGCACAGACGGAACAGAGGCTTGATTCGAGACCGTTTCATGAGCCTTCCCAAGTGTGTGAGCCGGTGCAATTTGCATTAGAGGATCGTATCTACCGGCGGTGTAGAGGCCAGTAGCGCTATTATCACCAGAAACGACGGTCTCGAGGCCCGAAATGAGATGCGATATTGCTTCCTCGTTCTCTTGGATATCTTCTGTCGTGAGCACTGCTCGACTCATTGTGTCGTATTCTGTGTATGCGGTTGACAGCCTGTACCAAGGCATTAATAATACATGTTAAGTTGGCGTTGATGACAGTATAGTTAATAGAAATAGAAATATAAAAAAACATTTCACATTTTGCAACACGTTGTTAAAATATAAATATTCTGATTAAAAGTAAATTATTCAAACATAAAACAGATTACAACATTATATGTATTACATTATGTGAAAATGTCCTTATGATGTCATATTACGTCATAAGATCATCTATATTTTGTAGAAAATTATACATTATATATAGAAAAATTCAATTAAAACAATAGTTTAATTTTTTTAATAAAATGGGCACTGAGTTTCATTCCGGAGGGGTTGTATGTATTAGCGACAAAATGTAATATTTTAAGTGAAAGGTTAGTGAATAAATGATTATATAATATAAAACCGATAGTTGGATAAAATAATGTTCGAAATAGCTATGTGCGACTGTAAATCAGTACTTCAAAAAGATTAATAAAACAAACGAAAATGTAATATTATGTATAAAACGAAAAAAAACATAATATATATATATATATCTAATACGCAGGATTCCAAGCTGTACGAGGTTTAGCTTGTAAGCTTGTATAATCGAACTGTGGACTGGTATCAAATATTAATAATTCTCACAGAAGAACAATATAAATTGAAATTAAGTCACTCTTTCTGATAAAGTACGGAGAGAACTAATATAATAACGAGGAAAAATTTAAAAATCTACTCTGCTAACAGTAAAGAATGTTGTTTTAACGTGAATTGCATTTTAATGATAATTTCTTGCTGAATTTCATCTCATAAAAATAGATTATAACCGAAAACAAGAATTTCTAATTAGTCAAATAGAAACAGAAGGATGAGCATAATAAAAATTAACAATTCCGATAAAGTAAATTAAAACGTTTATTTTATAGTAAAAAGTCGTCTTTCAATTATTAATATCTGAGATTTTTTTTATTATTGACTGTTTCATGCCACCTTTTGTTTAGAACCTTTATACATATTATAGTACATTTCTGTTTATCATAATATGCGCTAGTTCAGCGGATTCACTTTTCATTATTTTACAGAGAGTTTAACATAGAAACCGTGATATATAATATTTAGTCATAGACAGCTAAGACAGTCAAGTAAAAAACAGTAGAGTCCTCATACCTGTCAGAATCCATGTCGAACTCCTCGAGAAACTGTATCTTCCGCTTGCAGAAGGCCAACTTCGTGTACCCGGAGAGTAGAGAGGCCTCCGTTGCCATAGCAACTAGTTGGCAGAAGTTGTCAACATCTACTGGGTGTTGATTGTAGGCGATGTCAATTAACTGCGTGTAAAGGCGCTCGTTCCGCTGTCAGATAGACACAATAGTTAGTAGAAAAAATACTAAATTATTCATCAATATTGTCTGGATTCGGTTTTGCATTAAACTTTGGCGATAACGATTGACATTTTTGAGACTTACTGATATAGAAATAGTTTTCTAATTTCTTAAAACCAATTCAAAGCATAATGTCTAGTCATCTTTTGTTTATGCGTAAAGTCTTCGATAATAAATATATTATACGTATTATAAATAATATATAATTATGATCTTTTCCAGCGAAGTGTAGGATGCATTTTTATTAAGAAAGAAAAAATATCAATAATGTTAAATGATTAAAATTCACACTTCGATATAATTGTAGATATATAGCACTTCACTTAGTACACAACTAGGAATAATATATATCATATAGATTAGATTAACGAACAAATTGTTTAGATGGTTTTAATTTAATTATAATATAGACTAAACATACTTCAAATCGCTTTGCATAATAATTATTTTAGATTTTTGATAGTCAACTTAATTTTCAAATTTAGTCAAAATTAATTTTCCACACAGATATAATCCGTATACAGCCATTTCAGTCTTTAGACTTGAATTCGATGTGAATCGCTAAATGTTTTCGTTGTAGCACAAATTAAGCACTTACTTCTTAGCATCTATACTACAAGAAAATACATTTTAGTCTTAATAGCAGTTCACCAATATTGACACAATATAATGGCTGTAGCGTATATGCATATCCAATTGTTTCTTTGTTTCAAGCGGTTGATTAACCAAAAATATCGGATGATAATTCCAAATTTATCATCCTAGGATTATATTTTCAAATATATCATCCTAGATTTATAAACAGCATAAGAAGGTAAGCTTTTCAAAAAGCAATTTTACTATTAAAAAGCAAAATAAAAAGGCGTTTCAAACATTCTATACAGTAAACAATAAACTCCAATAAAACTTGGAGTTTAATGCATTAAAATAAGATCTGTATGAAAATGAATAACAATTAAATACAATGATAAATAAATATGTTTTTATACACTTTAATTGTAATGGTGAATTTTTACTTTTAAGCAAGGGACTGCAACGTTTAATTTAATTAACTTAAATAGTAAATTATATATCACTTAAGTAATATTAAATTAATCTAAAAAAGCTTTAATAAATAGAAAGAAACGTTAAAATTAAAAATAACATTTTAATAATATTTACTGCATCTGTTAACTGTAGAAAATGCATAATTTTTTTCTCTATAAAGAAAATAAAAATTAAATATAAAAAATTAATTATCATAGTATAATTGACAGTATATTATATATACAAATACGTGGTGATTAGTTCACAAAATTAAAAATTTCATCACAACTGATAATAATTGTTTTCATCCACTTAAATAAAATTTGATAAATCAGAGAACAGACTTGATAGCTAGCTATTCTCGGCTACATCCTCGAATGGCATACGCGCCTCGTCTGTTCTCCGTTCTCTATTATATATAAATAAATATTTATTTCAAAAGTGTATATGTGAGTTGGTATGTAAATGTCTGTGTGTGTATATATTAAACTTGCTGTTAGTACATAGTTTCCCTAATTCAATGGTTTTAGACACTGAAACTAGCATATTGTGCAGTAAATCTCAGCCAATAAGCTGTATTTCACCTAAACTAAACGAAAATATATACATGTTTGATATCCAGATCTGGTTCGATCGTGTAGAGATGACTTAGTATCTAGTGTAATAAACAAATGTCAGTTTATGGCTTAAAGAAAGCCCTAGACAAATACACAAAAATTACTTTTTAAAATTAAAATTTATATCATTATAAACAGTTTATTAACAATAAGTTTATATTGGAATTTTTTTTTAATTAAAATCTAAATCAATATAACCAAACAGATTCTTTTAAATTTAACTGAAACATATTTCGATAAAACACAAAACTGTAGAAATAAGCATATACTTACAAATATCGCAAATAAAATTGTATAATAAATTATTTGGAAAAAACTGTAAGCACTAAAACATATGACTGTAGTATTTAAATTATGGTGAACTTCTCATGAGGTCAGCCTAACCTTAGACAAGCCAAATGAGACGTGAAAAAGACTTCATTATCATAATAAATGAATTATCATGAAGACCTACCGAGTCGTTTTCAATCGCATTGGTTAAAACTTCAACAGCTCTGGCAGTATCACCAAGCATTCGGTGAAGATATCGAGCAAGTTTACCGGTGAGGTGTGAGACTGCTGATGGCAAGGACATTTCCTGGAACCGAGAAATGCCCTCTTCGAGACTACGAATTACTTCCGATGGCTGGACATAGTGGGGGTGTGGAAATACAGAAATCATTAGTGTTTTCGTATAGAAAAAAATGAAGTTACGTTGTTTAAAAAACGATTATTTTAGATAAAAATTAAACGGTGCAATGAAATTTCATAGATTAACATCAATGTTTATAAATAAACTGTTAAGTTAATCCTATCTATACCGATGGGGCACATGTACTTTTGCATTTTGCTGTGAATATTCAACTAACAATTGGAGCAATAGAAGCTTCCGTAACTTTTCATAAAATATAGTTTTACAACTCTCAGCGCTATATTTCCTACTGTACACGCTATGGGGCGGTCACGTGACTTTGGTAAAAATACCGTTAGAGTAGAAAATCATCAAACAGTAATGATGATTAGTAGGGTAACTGATTAGTTTCATATAATAAATAATTAATTACAATGAATTATTATGAATTACCAATGAAGTTTTGTTGCAATGAATATGAAAAAAATCTATATATTCTGTGTTTTAAATGGAATGTGTTACAAAACATCCTCGTTACTGATATGCCAAGTTTCAAAACTCTACTCTGCTAGGAAGTTTGAAAATTATAGAGGATGCGTAAAACTGGACGCTATGGATAGGGTTAAAACAAAAATTTTAGTATAATATATGGAAATATAAATAAGACCACTAGTTTGTTGTCAATTTTATTATAAAAGACGCATCTAGTCAAAAGAACACACCAAAGTCGGGAGTTTTAAATCCTTAATCGTAAATTAAATGTACTATACTTACACTCTTACATAGATGAATCCAAATATGAAAAAATCAGTTATACAAAATAAACATGTTACACACTATTTAAAATATATATGTATAATATAAAGAAAAATATAAAATTGCAGGATTATATAAAATTATATAATGGGAAAAGGGATACCTTTACAATTCAAATATTCAATATTATCATAAAATTATTTTTCATTAGTATACGTTATGCCTATTAAATAGAATATTAACATTCATTTTACGTAATAATATGATGTGATTTTTCATCACCTACATTTTTGACAAAATACGGAAATATAATGAAATCAAAATATTAGACACTCGCTACTATAAGACTGGTGTATACCCACCTCAGCACCCGATCTTCTCAAAGCGTCCACCTTGCGGCACACAAGGATAACATTCTTGGGCATTCGCACCTCCAGATCGCTGAGAATATCAACCGCCGTCTGTTGTCCAATTTTCTGTGTGCTGTTACGCTCCTCAAACATTGCCCAGTACCAGTGGATGGAGGGCTTTCGTGGAAGATGTACTTGGCAGGCACGTCGCCATACCTCTCGGGCACCTTCGATGTCACCCAGAGACACCTGTTTTATGGATGAGTCAAATCATTAATACCGTACAATTTATTTTTAGATCGGCAAAGATTGGTAAACTCATCATATTATTATCTCGGCTATGCCGACAGCTAATAAATAATATAAGTTAGAATACTCAAAAAAGTTAATTTTTTTACAATACGTGATTACATCAATACTGTCTCAAATACAAATTTAAGGATTATGCATAACTCTCTATCTACATAGTGCATAAATATATAAGCCAGTATTGTAAGTTGATTAATTTGTGAAGAAACAATATTCTAAAACTAAAAATGCACTTTAAACAATATTGCTAAATCATTTAATAACTAAATGATCATTTAATATATAGTTAAGTGATATATATTTTAGAAAGCATATTGATATACATGTTCATGTCTGTTCAGAGGGTAGGAGGCAGAAAAACGCAGAAGAAAATCACAAGGAAACCCCCCTATATTATATGCATTAAGGAATAAGATAAAAAACCAAACTAATGATATACAACCACGCACGAAATACATGCAACACTTTGTTAAAATATAAATATTCTGATTCAAAGTATGTTATCAAATCATAAATCAGAGTACAATACTATATTTGTTTCATTATGTAATAATGCCAAAAAATAACATAACAAATTGTTGAAAATGTTTAATAAAATGGGTGTTGCGTTTTTTATGGTGGGTTGTGTATATATAAAACCATATATTATTATGAATCATCGATCTATGGAATAAAATAATATACTAAAACTACAAAAAATATAACTGATATCACTGAATATCCTATTTATTGAAAGGGTTGTAGAAGTATCTTCATAAAAAACAAAATTCTACATTCACTAAATTATTAAATTAGAACAAATGAAACATTCTATTCAAATAAGTAAAAGAATTAAAATACCAAATCAGTTTAAAAATGTATACTCGTATAATAATATAATAACTTTAACAACAGAGCTATAACTCGCCATAGAAATAAACATAATCTCCAGATATATAGATTTAATAAAGAAATAGGCAAAAGCATTCAGTAGTAGCACGGAATAAGATTAAGTAAATATTAAGGATAATTATCATTAAATCATTAAATTCGAGACATACAAACTAAATACATTTGATATATTTATAATCTCCATGGTTGTAGAACTAAATAGGCCATTGCATCCTTTGTTGCAAACTTTACTACAAATACTCTAAGCAATATAACTTTTTGACCCAATAACTTTAATATTATCAAAGTTTAGTGTTATGCATTAAGTAATTAAGACAGTATGTTATAATTAATATTATTATTTATAGATGTTAATGTTATAGTTGATGTATTATGGTAAAATAAAAAGTTATTAATAATATTATTAAAAGAGTGAAGGGTTGGCAAAATACGGAAAATAGAAAAAAGAGAAGTGTGGGTCAAATTTGAAATAATACCCCACTATCTATAAAATAACTGTTGGACAGGTTTGTGTATTCGTACTTCACAACATGTGCTTAATATAACTATTATAAACATTTTAGTTAAACGACATTTATAGATAATCAATTAAAATGTATGTTTAATGTGCCTCATCCTGTTTAAGAGTAATATAAATTTAGAAAATATTTCATTAAAACACTGTTATATTACTTAAGTACCATAAACACGTCTTATAAAGAATTATTATTATTTATATCTTCCAATACATACAACACAAAAGACAAAAACTTAATTTAAGAAAATTGGTACAAAAATTGAAACAAACAAAACATAACTCACTTCAAGAAAGCGGGCATACCGGATCCACATCTGCTCATAGAGAGCGCAGGCAATAATGCAGCGTTCGAAAAGGACTCGAGTTCGCTTCTCATTACCCTCGGCGATCTCCAGATCAAGATAACTGTTCCAGTTTGTAAGCTGAGAAGATTCAAGTGGACGCACGTGAAAGTAGGGCCGCCGAATCTACAAAACGAATGAGAACGGTAACGTTAGCAAATAGACAGAGTCACATTGAAGATTAAGTTGAGTATAGTCAATAAATAAAATATTAAAAACAATTTATGTATTCAGAGAAGGGTCTGTTTTATTTGTTTATAGTACAGTAATCCGGATACGAGAATTGAAACCCCTATTATAAAATACGTTTATCACGAAGAAAAATGAATTAGTCAGCCATTTAATCAGACTAAAAAAACGTTACTTCGTAAGGGAACAAGCTACAATGATTACAAATATAATTGTCGGATTTACAGGTTTTCATTATTGCATAGATGCATTACGAGTATAATTAAGCTATAATTAATTAATCACACGATTTACATTCTCTTCCAAATCCCAGCGCTTTGTGATCTCAGAATAAGTGTTTTGATAAGCGCTCTGCTCACGTCGCTCAATAAAAAGGATCATCAAGGCAGTTTTCTCCTGGAATAGAACACACAGTAAGACATATGAAATAACTATGCAAATTAATTTAATCAATATTATACTGTTCGTAATTAATTAATAAACGAATAATATTATAATAAAAAAATAGTCATTGAAATGATGGACTAACTTTTTTGTCAAGTTCCGCCTCTATATCTGTCACGAGAGTTTCCAAAATTTCTTTGAATTCATCTGGTGTCATTGTATCCTTAGGATTGTTTTCTTCAATATGGCGCTTGAAGCTATTGTTTAAGATGAGAAATATAGACGTAAGAATCTCAATTTTTATACTACTAAAAATATTAAGTCCTAAACAAAAGCTTACAGTAGAAAAGGGTGATGCAAATAAGAATAAAATAATTGAAAGGGTTTAATTTATTGTATTTTAATGGTGTTTCAACAATAACACCAAATTTTAATGAGATGGAGATGAAACTAAGTACACCGAGAAATATATAGGCTAGGTATGTATATCTCACTATGCAAACTAGAGAACGAATTGTACTCACTTCTCCCAGTTTTGATAATACGTTTGTGTAGGAACAGTAAGCAGACGATCATAGAGGCCAGTGACCTCCCGCAAATGTCCTAATCCAGTCTCCCACATTATATAGTGTTCCCAGAGCTTGTCCGATCGGAATTCAAGGCCGGCAGCGTCTATAGATCGCTCATATAGTCTACACAAACGATTTTACATATAAATTAATGAAAAATTCACACATATGTACATTTATACAATTAATTTATTGCATCGTTAATCGGAATGTTATGTAAAAAATTTCATATTTGTAAAAAAATGAATAATTTAACTATCAAACCTTAAAAGAATTTTAAAAATCTACCATAATAATAACTGCATTTTACTAATTGTTAAAGCTTTTCAAATAAAATTTGAAAAAATATAAGACCAGATATGAACAATGTTGTACACCACATATAAACTCAAAATATTAGTGGACAGCAAATGTATAAATATCGAAAATGAAACTAGATTTAGATTGATCAAATAATCTAGAAATAAGGTGATCAAATTTGACATATTATGAAATTCAAATTTGGTATAATTACATTAAATACGACATAATATAATATAGTACGGTAGTTTGTATTGTAAATATAATTTAGAATATTCTTTTCAGTTATCAACTTTTTACGAATAATATACATTATAATTGAAACTATACTTTTCATTGTTAATAAAAACACAATGACATATACTACATATATAAACAATTTGTTAAATAATTTGTATAAACTTTTAAACATTTTCAATGTATTAAGGTTAGTCTAATACCTACTATATAAATTACATTTGTACATTTCATCAAATTAATTCACCAACAAAGCTTGTTTTCAAATATTGTGTTATATCTTTTTTCATTGATTATTTAACCTCTATTATTAATATAATATAGATACAATTACAGAATATTTGAAGATACAACCAGAAATGTGCAATATACCTAGTACATTTAATTTTCATATAGAGAATTGAAATTATTGAGATGCGAGGAATTTCTGATTTTTACGCAGAGTTGCTATATGATATCGATAATGATAACACACAACACTATAAATGCAGTTGTATAAGAAAGTTCAACTATTAATCAACGAAATAAAAAAAAAATTCTGTTAATACATGCACATGTATAATAATCATGTCAATGATTTAATTATTGTCTCCAGTGATTTCTTTTTAAGGATTAACAGCAACCACTGTTTACTACCAATTTTATCATGAGATGGAAGTTTTCTTTATTCAAAGAATTTGTCATAATCTACTATGACTAAATTTAACTTTATTAGTCTAGATGACAATGACTCTATCAGATCATGACAACGCTTGACACGAGTGGCCCTGTTATGTTCAGATAAAGTATGGGGAACCCATTTGGCATAAAACCAAATTCTTTTTCTTGACCTTCAGTCAAAATTTTTTGCACGATAGTATTTGCAGTTTATCACCTATATGTCCAAGAGTTATGCAAGGATCTTCTTCAAGCATTTGCTCAACTTCCCGGACATTTTTATTTCTGTTTAAAGTTCTCTTTTGAAGATTAAAATGAATCCGATTTCGTTCACGAAATTCTCAACAGAGCGCTCATAATGCGTACAGCACTGATAGAACGATCTGACTAAAATGTATTTATAATATCATGGATTTCCTTCATGTTATAAAGCCTCAAACTTTCAATTAAGAAATAAAGTCTATCTCTAATTGTACAGTTCACAGTTCATGTAGCTTTTCTGTACAATTCTGGCATTTTAACACACAGATATATCGAATGGATGATATATAATTATTTAAATATAATAATGTATCATGACTTACATATAACATTTTAATAAGTATACCTTACTCTATGGTTGTAATATTATTATAAATTAACGCTTATGTGTATTAATAGAATTAGAAACTATCGTTTTTGTGATCCAGATAAATATGCGAGTCAAAACGACTGATTTTAGAAAATTTTCAAAATCATTTTATCTAAGAATGGATTAACTAATTGAACCGAAATCAATGTCATATTTGTTTTATACTTTCCTTATAATGAAAATATTATCATATTTTTTAAATTGTGGCATCTAAATGTGCATCATAGTAAATACAAGTTATCAATATAATAAATACAATAGAGCTATAGTAAGAAAACCCGTATTGTATAAGCAACAGAGTATTATTAAATTTATTATTTCTAGGTTTAACCCAATTCACGAAAATAACGATTGCAAAAAAGGGGTACAATAATTTTCAATTCAAAATTAATGAAAGAAAACGACTAGTCAATAAAAAAATTTTGGAATATTTACAAAATTTAATTTTAAAATTTCAGTGGTAATTTAAAAATACAATAAAAATGTTAAAATTTCATTCTAAAAAACGAAACAATACTTTAGATGAATATCCTCATAGTAATAGATTTCTATTAAAACCTTTTATAACATAGTATAACAATTTACTTTCATGCTTTGGCCTTATAAGTAAATATACAGCAGTACATTAATAAGTTGAATTAAAAATATTTTTTTGTTTTTTGAGTGAATTAATATTTGCAATAAAAAAACAGTTCAATACTTCCACATAATATGTATACAATTGTGCCCATATTTGTAAAATTATTCTAAATTAAATCACAAAAATAATGTATTTTAAACGAAAACTTTATCTCAGGAAAATAAAGTTTTCGAAATTAGTCTACCTTATCTAATTAACCCTTTAAAGATTGTATGATAAAAAATTTAAAACGAATGATGAAAAATATAAATGAATAGCTTACTTCTTAATTTTGGTGTAGTCTTTTTTGTGTGTCGTCTGCGCCCAGTCCAAGTAAGCGATCCAAAGGTCAATACTTAAGGCAATCCCACGAACACCCTTTTCATAAACCTATAAATAGAGATGAGGAAGTCCCCCAAAGCAAAGACAATGCATTAGTAAACTTCCTGTTGATATCCAGAGAAGCGCCTAATCCCGACAATTAAAACTGAGCATGCACTCATTCAACAAAAATATCTTTTCACTAGGATGAAGGTCAAAGACATTAAAATGAGAAAGATAATAAAATAAATTTTAATTAAAAGTGAACGGTGTAGCTCTGAAATTAATTGTCAGAATTATAAGGAAAATAAAAGGAGGCGCTGAATGTGGCAATTGAAATAGACCTTATTACTCTCTGATACTATGATCACACCATGACACGGGAAGACCTTTCACAGAGTGGTTCAAAGCGTTAAAATAAATGCGGTGTCCCCCTTTTTCAACTAAAATAAAGAAAAGGGCGTGAATGGAAGTTATTACTATGTATCACATTAGGGAGTATATAGTAGTATATCATATTAACAGAGTACATTATTTCAATTATCCATCAAACCAGTTCAATGATAGGCTGTCGATTCCAGTGTATATGTTGCCCTTCTGTGGAGGATGTTGTGTGTTTGTTTGTTTGTAGTATCACTATGTGCCCCCTGTGGAAATATATAGGCAGGTCAACACACATAAGGTGAGAAGTGAAGCTAAACGGAGTTAGCGACAGAGTCATGTTGCCTGCCTGTTACATGAGACAGTGTATCGACGTGGTACTCACCCGATAAAAAAGTATACACTGCGTAGGGGTCCTTTCATGGCTGCAGAGCAATAACGAGCTAAACATCAATAGGATAGATCATGTGAAGGTAGTACAGTGTATATATCATTTTTATAGTGCCGTGTAGAGTAAAATGGAAAGCATCAAGACTAGAATAAATTAAAATTTTAAAATAAATGAATTTATATTTGTTAAAACAGATTATTCGTAGAAAAAAAGGGAGAAGCTTTCCACTTTATCGGCGAAAATCTAACAAAGAATTATATAAAATAAAAACACCACCATAATCTTACTGTCTGACAGCGATCAATATTCCCATAAGAATTCTCCATCTCTGCATATTTCTTCCAGTAACCATAGCAGAAAGGATAGTGCTCTAGAAATTGATCAAATGCCAGACGTATCTTTGTTATATCCTTCTGAAAAAGAGAATCGTGTTGTAATTGTCGTAAACGAGAATGTCATGTATTTAACAAACAAACAAACAAACAAAAAAACACACAAATAAATCAATTAATTACTTGTTTTTCTACATAATCCAGGAGATCAGTCCAACCATTGAAATCGTCCGGATTAGCTGTAACTGGATGCCAATAACAGGCAAGCTCTGTATCCTTGAGTATCTGAAAGTCACTTTTTTCTTCACTGTTCTCGTCATCCTTGTCTTCATCCATTGGAACAGCTTCATGAGAATTTGTATCACTTTTTAGAAGTGATAAATCATTTGGTTCACTTGTTTGGACTTTAATAGCTGCTGTGTCCTCATTGAAACCGGTGTCACCGGTTGGCGTTATAGTATTAGATTCAGCAGAGTCTTGATTATGTACCGCCTCTTGCTCGACACATTTAATCGAAGTTTCATCAGATTCCTCTTCTTTGTAAATTTTAGCACTATCAGATACACCTTCAACATGGCCTTCATTGACAGTACTTTCAGAAAAAATCTCTTGCGTTTTTTCAACAAAACACTTTTCCACTTCATCAATGGTATTTGAAGCCTCTGTAATGACTGGTTCTGAAACAGTTAAAATATTAGGAAGACACTCTTTAGATTCTACGACTGATTTTTGACCCAAACAACATATTGGCACTTGACTGTTTTCGGTGTTAAGCGACTGAGTTAAGTGATTACTGGACCCACATAATGTATCAATATTTGGAACTACTGACGTAGATGTTTCAATAATTCTACTAATTTCTGAACTACACTGAGGGAGACTAACTAATTCAGAATTACTATGCTCAAACTCTGTGGACTCTGCAATAGCTGCGTTGGAATTTTTATTAATTTCACTTGAGATAAACTCACCGACCACATGACTGAAAACCTGTTCTACTACAATACTAGATTCAGGTATAATTAAAGTAGAATCCAGGGATGGATCATTGAGGTTACTAGAAGGCTCAATACTTTCTTGGTCAGTGTCTCCTTCGCTATGGAAAGACTCATTACACAATTTAAAATTTTCCAAATCAACAGACTGAGATGTAGTCGATGTGATATCATTCTGCTCAGGACATATGTAATCTGTTTGAAACAATAAGTCTTGTACAATATCAGAAACATCAGTATTAAAGATATCTGCATGAAGAATTTCACTGTCCCCTGCTTCATCTGTCCTGGAAGATGTTACAGTTTCGGTGTTCTGGTCTTGTGATTTTCCATCTAAAATGCTGCTGTCCATTTCTGAAACAAACAACAAATAAACTCAACAAGATTAAATTAACAAATACATATTAGTATTATATTAAACATTAAGGAATCTGGAAAAAATTAATATAAATTTTTTAAATTGCTAATATAATGGACTATCTCCAAATATATATTATAATAATAACATAATTATTATTTATTAGTAAAGATAACTTTAACACTGGGACCTTTAAATTGACATTGATTAAGCAAATATCCAGATAACAGTATGATTTAAGCAAACTTAACTGTAAAAAGTGTGTTACATTTGTCTACATGTAGTTTTAAATACAGTAAATTTAGATAGTAACATATGTCTGATGTACAACTAGTCTACTCTACTTATCTCAATCGAGTCACTTAAATTGCAAAAAATATTTAAACAGAAAACATATTTCCTACTTTATATGTTTTCTATCAGCATTTGTCAACAGTATGTAGTTAGTGATTTTAAAAGTGAAATTGGATTGTTTTACTATTCCTCATAAATAAATATGTACATAAATGTATGTAAAATAAATGTACACAAGTATAGCCATAGTAAAATTTATTAATATTCTATTTGTAATGATATATGTACCATTGTCAAATGATAAATTAAAAATGACTAACAGTATCTTATTGTCTGTGAATGTTACGAATTCACCAACAGTATGTTGTCATTTGTGAAGGTTATGAATTCACCAACAGTATGCAACATATATACAAATAAGTTTGTTTACTATAGTAACTTTATTTATAGGTAGAGGTTAGTTGGATCAATGTAATTTTCAAAATTTGGCTAGAACTATTACTTTTTAGATTTTATTTTTTTATGAATACATCTTTTAATTTTCAGATTCCTATTAAGTGTTATATTTAAATATTTTTTATAATTGTAATAAAGTAATTATAAGTAATTATTATTAACCTTTTAAACAAAAAATATTTTCAATTTATAGTTAATTTTAATACAGTCTGTATATATATTGGAAAAAAAATAACAAATCAAATTTTGTAGTTTAAAGTTTCTGGATGCTAAAATTGGTTATATACAAAATCAATAATTTGAAATAAAAAAATTCTACATTTAAATATTACTGATCATATATTTTTTGGGATCAAACAGCTTTATCTTTAAGCACTTTACATAAGCTGTTTTAATTAAGAAAATCTATTATTAGATGCTTTATTTTAAATATATGATTTCCAGGTAAAAATGCATTAAAACAGTCACAAAAGTTACACAAAAAATACACACCTTATTAATCACAAAAATATATAACATATATATACAGTCAACGACAGCAAGTTGGAATAATGCATATATTCATATAAATATCAATACCAAATTTCAAATCAATGATTTCAATGTATTTATACTCATAACAATCTATTGCTATAAAGTATAGATATCGATACCAGATTCAAATTTCAAATGAATGATT
>JAYRBW010128146.1:0-16314 GCA_036023295.1 Invenusta paracnida | reverse complement strand
CGTGGTCGAGGTGTTTTAACCCGCGACTTATTTTGATCACATCAAAAAAACTAGACTAGAGAGTTTTCGACCATGGTTGTGGTAAAAAAACCTCCGACCAGCTTTGATCACCTCACCCTTTGTGTCTAATATATATCTAAATTTTGTTTCAAATTATTTAAAATCAATTTAAACCATATTTTAAATGGACTAATTCAACCATGAAAATAAACACAGTTCAGATCATTGAGAAAAGTTTATATTAACATAAATAAAAGAAGTTTATTATTTTAATTTAGAACAAAAAATCATGCAAAGTAATTATCCATGTATTACAGTGACTTCTAGATTAGGATATGCATTCTATAACTTTGTCAGATATATAGTTATAGGTATACACGCGTTTTGGCAAAGTCCATCGTCGGAATTTTATTTAAATTAAAAGATTTCTAAAATGACATGAGTATTAGTTTAGTCTCAGAAGCAGTATCATTGCAATCGAGGACAACTTATGCTTGCTCCGTTCTCATTCTCAGCTTCCAACGTAGCGACATAATAACGCAATACTCGACTTTAATGCTCCTATATTACATAACATTTTAAAGTATAGTTTGAAATCCCAATGAAATCCCAAATTACTAAAAATTAGCTTAATAATTAAAGTTAAAATAACCAAATATACAGTATGTCCTATAAGTTCTTACGACACAGAGAAAAATAGTTTTTATAAAATTAATATATTAACAATAATCAGAAGTATACTGATAAAAATGAGACAGTACAATCAGAGTGTACACAAACAATAATGTTTAAACGGGGATCGACCTGCAGCCCACTTTTATCAACACACAAGTGTAGTCGTCTGAAGGTATGCTTGTTGATGGATTCGAGAATATTTGTAGGGAACCTGGCACATTCCCTTGTAATGATGATTTCTTTCAGATGAGCTATATTTCTCGCTTTCTGAGCAACTATTTCCAGCTTCAAGATTTCCCAAAGTGCGTTATCGCAGGATGTCAAGTCTAGACTTCGTGGTGGCAATGGTGTCCGTCCAAATTTTCTGACCCATCGGTCTTAGAAATTTTCTGTCATGAATTCTCTTATTTTCATTGCCGTGTGAGCAGAAGCTCCTCCTGTTGTACAAGAGATGTCATGAGAATACCTTTAGCTTCTAGTGCAGGGATGAATTCTTCGCGAAGCATAGTAATGTAGCTTTCTGCAGAGACCGCGTCGTTGAAGAAAACGGACCAATTAGATGCTTAGCCGACATTTCTGCCCGCACCAAAACTTTGAGGGGGTGCTATTTCACTTGTTCCCAGAAATGAGTATTTTGTTTAGACCAAAACGAAAGCCGCATACTACCACGACCATCAGCATATACTGCACACTCATCCGTGAAAAAGAGTTTATCTCTTCTAATGACTGTTATTATCGTATTTTGCCAATATTTGTTGGCAGCATAATTGACACGATTCTCGTGATCTGTCTCACTGAGGAATTGTACTTTTGTTGGCTTCCAACTTCTGTATCCCAGATCCTTTGTCATTACCATGTGTAAAGTCGTTTGTGGTAAATCTAGTTCATCAGATCTCCTCCTTGCTGACATACGGGGTTATCTTCCAGCGATTGAGTAACATTCTCGTGTTCGTCACCTCGCTCATTTGGGTGTCCACTTCGTGGTAAATCATGGATGCTTCCTGTTTCAAATAACTTGACTTGTTATCACTCTTGTATCTGGAGGATTAGCATAAAATCGTTCTCTTAATTTGCTTTTCAAACTTCTGATGGCAGCAATACTATTATCGCAATCGTGATACAAGGCGGCTGCTAAAATTTGATGTTCAATAGTATGCTCGCTGTTGTCTTACATTTTTCACTAAAAAGTAAATTAAAACCAAATTGTAATCAATAAATTTTAAAATTCAGATCTATGCAGAGCATAGAAATAGAGAGTGCGGACAATCTATTTCTATGATGCAGAGAAACCCTAGATAACCGTTTTCTCTATGTCCAATAATAGTATGGATACCATAATTTTAATATCATAATATGAATTATGAATGCCATAGATAGTTGAATTAATATATTAATTTCGTAATTTTCGCAATATTTTGGTCCTCGAGTCATTGGTAAAGTTTCCTTTACGTTCCACAGATCTAACTTTATTGGATTTTTATTTATTGGGTTACTTAAAAGAGGGTGTTTACTCTAATAATCCCAAAACTTAATTGATGCCCTGAAAATTAACATTTTATATGAAATTGCAGTTATATCACAGATCACAGAACACACTTCATAAAGTTTCTTTAAATTTTGTTGAACGAGCCAATCTATGCTTTCAGTCTGATAGTTGACATATGAACATATTTTGTAAATAATTGTAATTACTGTAAATAATTTGTTGCATAGTTACTTAATCATTCGTTATATAATTTGTAAATATAAATAATAATCTGTGTATTTCTTTGAGTTGCGTTACTTTTTGAACACCTGTATATATAATTATGATAACATCATTTGGTTATTTATACATTGTGTTACTTTAAATTATCGTAATAATTATCAAGTGCTGTTATATTTTAAGTCTAGTTATTTTTTAATATCTCAGTTATACGTTTTCATTTCAAGTTATCTGTTGTACAAAAATTACTGGTTCTTTTTTATGGTTATGTGTAACTAACTAAGTTTTTATGCTAAATCTACATATGATTTTGTATAAAGTTTTTGAGAAAAATAATTATGAAATAAATACCGTTACTTTTCTGTCTGTTATTTACGGGCATACATATTCTACAATTTAGACTATATATGAAAAACTTAGACATTAAGTGAAATCGTATTTTATACTTTTAGAATATATAAAGTTAACTTAAAAGGTTTTTAAGTATAGCCAAGTAAAGCAGTTATATAATTATTAACTTCCATGAATGTCTATCAGTTACGATGGAATTCCTCTTAAACGATATCAGTATATTAAACGGTAAGAGTTGTTGCTTATTTTATACTCTATATGCTAATCATAATTGCAAATTATTCGAAGTTTATTGTTATTGTAATACAGAATTTGTTATACAGATTATTCAATTTATTAAGTAGTTTCTACAAAATTTAACGGATGTGCTTATTAAGTAATTGAAAAAATGCATGGCCTCCTGTATATTGGGGATTCTATTTATTGATTAATTAATGTGGTAAGCATAACGTTTTCTACAATTCTTCGATATAAACACTGAATAGCTAAACACTGTATGAATTTATAAGCCTATAACGAAAGTTGTCTGGTGCGCTACTCTGTTCATTTACATAAAATATATTATATTATACATAATTCTTATGTCACTGTATATTGCATTATATACAGAAATATTGTTAGATATGTACGCCTATGTGTATACAATAAAAGCTATTTCTATGCATCAACCAATCATATTATAATCTACCTTTTAAATGCAAAAAGAAAATATTTTCTTGAATGTGGTATATGGAGACAGTCACAGCACAATATTAAATGCAGCATAACAAAATAGATGCAAACATAGATATACAACATACCGGAGAGCTGAAGATATTAAAAACTGTAAACGACTTAGTTATCGAGGATTATATTATCCGCATTCTATCTTCTATCATGTACTATAATTACCGCAGCTAACTAACACTCTACAGAGTACAGAATATGGGGTACGCAACCCATCGATTCGTAAGCCCCGTAGACGAGAACCTCGTCTGTAGCGTGTGCAGTGGAGTGTTCGACAACCCCTCGTTGACTGCCTGTGGTCACACCTTCTGTCGCGACTGTCTCAATCGATGGTTCACTCGATCCCTCACATGTCCCACCTGTAGGGCAGGTGTGAGCGGTGGGGGACCGGCCAGTCCTATTCCAATACTTACCCTGAGAAGCCTGATTAGCTCCTTACTCCTCACCTGTGAATTCGCTGAACGGGGGTGTTCGAGTGTAGTTCGACTGGACCAGTTGGTAGGTCACACGGCCGAGTGTGATTATGCCCCGATAGAGTGCGCTGGTTGCCAGATCCAGGTTAATCGAGTGGAATTGGGCAGTCATCAATTAGGCTGCTTTTGCATACAGGTCAGTGAGATTAACATTAGGTTCATCCAAAAAGATCGAAAGTGTTCACTGTTTTAAATTCTGCATGCAGTTTAATGTACTATTTACCTATCTAAAAGCTTATGCAAAATATTGTTTTAAGAACTGAGAGCATTTAAATTGTGTATGCAGTAAAACAGTTTGAGATATACAGGCAATAAATTATTTATTATAGACAACTTACGTATGTTAAAATTGTATGAATATACATATATATTTGTTCTTAAAATTAATTTAATCAAAATTTTTAATACTACTTTTTTCCTATGCATTTACATCAAATTTATTAAAATAAAACGATTTTTTATATACGATTTACAGCGCGGTGTATATGAAATCGATAAGAGTGAACACTCTTTGTATATCATTACTCTATGATATTTAGTGTCTGAACATCATTAGGTAATCTAAATTTAGAAAAGCGGCGAAGTTATATGTATTATAATGAACAAAAACCGCTGCTTATATAGACAATAGGAATACAGATCAAATTCTAACTAAATTAGTACATATAAACAAAATTATTACAATATATATAATAAGTTAATATAGGTAACTGTCAAATTAAATAGAACATACATAAACATCGTAATATGAATGTTATATGTAACAGTTTATATAAGTATGTACAATGGCGGGAAACTTGAATTGGTAAAATTAACAATTCGGCTACTGTTACAGTAGCATATTTAGAGCTTTATTGTATATTACATTTATTTAATAAATAAAAAGAAAAATCGAAAAAAACACAGAAAATAATTGAAATAAGAAAAACACTATACCAAGCTTTTAGAAAATAATTTTTATTTGTAATAGGTAAGTGCAATTATCAATATGTAACTGCTATCAATGTGTAACTGTTAGCTGCTAAAAGGGCCTTATCTCCAGCTATGAATAAAAGTTAAATTAATCGATTTCTAAATCAAATATACTTTGCACCATAGATATTGATTTATTCACTTTTCATTTCTTCTCCTCTTCACAAAGCTTGAAATAACTCAATACTGATAGATATTTGTAATTGGAGGAGGTTTGCTCAAGAATGGATAGCTGGTCAACGTGTAGCACTTTAGCGGCGTAAAGTTAATTTTAATAAAATTGGACCGAATATATATAGACAAGATTATAGACTGCTCACAAAATGAGAAAGGAATTCAATCAACTAAAACTACCTGACAAAAGTTTTCGAAGATGAGGGCATTTATTTATTACCTATTACTACTTGTTTCATATAACACTTACCTAATGTTTATTTTTGAAATAATATATTAGGTAATATATTTAATAAAACTTAATAATATACTTAATACTAGGTATATATTTTTATGTATTTATTTATAATAACAAAGATTAGTTATAAACGAACGTTTCTGCCGAACCCTATCTTACAGTATGGTTATTAGATGATTTTATGATGATGATAAATATTGATTTCATTAATTAATATAATATACAGTAAACCTCATAGAGTTATTACTCTATTGTAAACCTGTTGAAATGACGTATTCAATTGAATACTTAAAAGTAATTTTGTTAACTAAATAAAGAATCACTTAAAACATTCAGATGACTTATTTATACCTTATTTTATAAAAGTATAAAATATATTCATTGGAATATAATAATATAAATATTGATTAATAAGACAAATATTAGTATTAATTCTAAACATTTTCATCTGGCAATACCATCGTTGAAAGGTTAAAGTAAAATAAGATTAAATTTAAAAATGTAAATTTATTGAAATATTTATCCTGCTTATATGAGAGTAAGGTTAAAATTTCCTATTGATAATATTAACCAATCAAGCTATAAACCAAATTTGACTTGAATTTATTTTGTATATTTTCGCAACCTGAACCTAAAAAATCCAACTTATCCATCTTGATATTAGAAGTATACCTGTAACATGACTATATTATTCGTTTTGTTTATTATTATATTAAAATTGAATGTCATTTTAAAAACAAACAAATAAAAATTAAATTATGATTATGATTGAACGAAAATATAAATGTTACCTTTGTAAAACTAAATTTAATATACAATTGTAGGTACTGGATGAAATAAATTTCGTTTGAAATTTACATTTCCCGATTATGCTAGATAATATCGTGGACAGTTTTTTGCTTCATTTTATAACTTTACTATTTGCAAAAAGAATTATATTGTGAATTACATATAAAATCAATGAACAAACAAATCATCTATATCACAGAGTATTGATTGATAGATAGAGTTGTAACTCTTCTTGATTATTGATAACAGATTGATACTGCTATTTTCTTACCGTTAAGATTTTGTAAAATAATACTTCAAATACAATATCTTTTAAATAGTAAGTCTCAAAAATTAATATAAAAATGACTAAAATAGGACTATACTTATTTATAACTCATTTTTGCAAACACCATAAAAATACAACGATTTTCTATCGACAAAAATGTACTATGCACGATTCATATGAAATCGATAAGAGTCAAAACTCTAGGTATTACTCTACGACCTATATAGTGACTTGGTTCTCTAACTAATGCAGAATAATTTCATAAAACATGGTAAAACAAGATAAAATAAATACTTACTGTCCATTTTGTACGGGAACATCTGTAGTAATCTCGTTTAATTCGGACATTCTTGGGCTTTCAACGTGTCGTAAATACGGTTGTTACGTTGATCAACAGGTATTTCACCAGTAAACAAAACTGCACATTAATTGATAGAGTCAGGGTAGAAAATGCACACTATACAGCACCACCTCAACTTATACATCACCAAACCATTCACAATAATAAGCATCCTACTGTCAACTTAACAGCGCGCATACATTATTTTGAACCAATGGAAAGATCCGCCTATTGTCTTGTTCTGTGAGTCACACACACTATTAATGTAGTTCACAGTCTATTCTAAGTTTTGTTTAAAACTCATAACTTTAATAATAACTACGTTAATATAATTATATATGTTCATCTTTGCTGTACTAATAGATATATATATGTATGTGTCTATAATTATGTCAATTACACTAAATATAGTCACTAACAAACTATTCAATAAGATCATATTATGTCTAATTCTGATTTAATAGTAAAATTAAGTAGGTATAAACAAAAATTAGTTTATGGTCTAATATTAGATGGGGCAGGCAGTAGGTAGGTACCTGTAAATAGCCAATACATATAAGCATTTAATAACGACTATATATTAACAAACTTGGCAAGTTTAAGAAACTATACATGTTGAAGGCTGACAGCTCCTATATAATAAGTACTGCCATTGGATTAATCTGTACAAATTCCATGTATCGACTGTTATTAATGATTAATCGACAAGAATGGATTTTTTTATCTTTCGTCTTTGTTTTTCATTTTTCTGGATCTGATTTCTCAGGTGCATATCCACTTCAACCGCGAAATGGAAATTTTTACTATTCTGATACAATTATAGGTACGTTTTAATATTTTTATTTTCGTTGAATGTTGCATAAAATATATAAATGATTTAACAATTTACTAGAAATGAAATAGGCCATCGACATACTGTCGACGCCCGGTACTAAACAGTCTTAATGGTAGGTCTTAAATCTATTTTCAATAGCTATAACGCTGCATACAACATTCTTACCATAGAGTAATGATATACGTATAATAATATATAATAACGCATAAATAATACGCATAAATAAATACGCATAAATAAATACGCATAAATAAATACGTATAAATAAATACGCATAATAATGTATAATTACTCTATGATTCTTACTTAAGTATACTCAATGCAGGAGTACCTACCGATTGGTTCGAATGCGTCTACTTAACAGCGCTATAGCTTGAAATAGGCGAGATTCGAACATTTTCGAATCAAAAGTACTACCTGACCCAAGCATATATATCTTATCGGGACTTTATCCCTACAATTTTCATCATTGAAAGCAGTTTCTCGATAGCTCACAGAATAACCGAGACATCGCCTGTTTTAAGAGACCTTTCATATCTATTAAAGAGGCCTTTTTTTCAATAATAAAAATATCTAATTCTATTCTAATTTCCCATTCAATGTAAGAGTTATTTATCCCTTTTTATGACATTTCATTTATTCTTAGTCATGTAGCTTTTATAAATATGTATACATAGCTTGCACATAATATGATAAATAGAAAGTGACATACACAATATACTTTGGAAGAAGTAACTTCTACAATAACTTCTATAACTTTACAATATACATACTTTTAGAAACCTTGTTTATATTAGCTTGAAATTTTCAATTTTTATAAGGTAATATAATAATTAATGAAATTATTATTAATATAATTAAATGTTTGGTGGTGATATATTTTTATATACACATATGCGCACTCTTTGTACAAATATAATCTTACACCAGAAAAACAATTAAGTAATTTAGAAACTAACACAGAATTTTAATTTTAATTATTTGCTTGATTTCACCTTAAAATAATTACTTAGATGTTTGTAAGTTACTCATTTTCATCTCTAATTCAAAATTACGAATTTAGTTTTTTTCTCATAAAGTTTTACCCTATTGCTTATTGCTTTTGAATCTAATTTAAAAAATGAAATGTAAATAAAAATAAAAACATAAACATTGATATTTACATTATTATTTGCACTACATATGTTATAGTTGTGTAACTGTTTGAAATAATTTTTCTATTTGTAATTTTCCATGATATAGAAGAATATGATTTATATTTATACGAAGAATACGTTAAGTATTTATACGAAGAATACGTTAAGTATTTACACACTGATTCAATATTTACTTTTTTATAGACACAGCATTTACATATGTATGCCCTATTTCCTAATATGCTTCCAGAACCACGACTTCAATTTAATACGATGCAATTCAATCGTGAATATGACAAATGGAACGGAAATCATAAAAGCAATGTAACAAATGCAACAGCAGGTACGATTTAAAATTATTCTTTTGTTAAATTCTGTTTTAAGTAATGAATCATATATTTCCAAATATATAAAAGTCAAAATTTCTGAATTCAAAATAAATATCTCGTATTTTTATAATACCAGTACATGTGCCAAGTCTAAATTCAAAGTTGATAAATAGCGGAATCACTTAGTTACGGGAAATAAATATTAGTATAAAGAACGAATTTAATCGATACAATTATGAGGTTAATTATGGTTTTAATAAAAAAGTAGAGATAGACTGAGTTTCAAATCTAATCGAATCTGTATATGTGCAATTTTAAAAAGTTAGAAAAATGGAGAACAAAAATTCAGAAAAATTCTATGTAATAGTATACATGTTTAAAGATGCAATGAAACTCACATGAATACATAATTAGTTGATACATAATAACCTAGTAATAAAAAATAGTAAAAATAATACAGTTTATATCAATGAAATTTTTATAACTTTTGTTCTCTTAGTTTTATGGATTTTCCAGTTTAGATATATGTATGTTACTAATTTATCAATATGTTTATACATTTTTACGGAAAGCATTGTACAATGATCACATCTTGGCGTCTTTTTTATGTTAATTTCTTCAATGGTTTTAGTAAATATCATCAACATTATTTGAAGATTTTGTTTTTGTGGAGCTCATTTCTTGGCTTATATTTTTGCCACGTTACGTTGGCATTTTTATTTGGATATACATTATCTTCTTATGTAACAATTAATTGTATTCGTGTGAGTTTCATTGCTTTTATAAAAATGGATCATTATCAATAATTTTTCTAAATTGTTGGTCAATCATTGTTATGAAATTTCCAAATTAGATAATATCTATGTATGTATGTAATTTGATCCATATTGGTATATTAATAGCTTAAGCATCGTAACAATCTTGGCGCCTTTTTTATATCAATTTCTCCAATGGCTCTATACTACGTATCAACAATGTTATTTCAAATTTTTGCCTTTGAAGAATTCGTTTATTGGCTTACATTTTTGCGACTCTGTCGTTTTTGTTTTGATATCAATTACATTTTTAGGAAAATATTACAATATTCAAAGAATTTAATGCATAATACAATGAAAAAAATTAAAATATATAAATTATGAAATAGTACAAACAAATCATTTTTTTATACATATAAGGAAGGCTTTAATTTAAGGCTATAATTTGAATATATTTCATTAGAATGAATTGTTTCCTTAAGCAAGATCTACTCTGTTTTGTGGATTATAGTGTAAACGCTTGAATATGAAAATGTAAACATTTTTATCAATATGATAACCTATAAATATTTCGCCGTATGAAATGTTCCGCTTTACTTTGAGCAGTTACATTTTGGTTTAATCTCATATGGCTTTCTACCTTATGCGCAATTTTCTTTTCACTTTGAATATGTTCTTTTATTTCGTTATATATTATTAGGTATAAGACTGTTGTTTTGCTTTTATTGATACAAATTCCGACGATGCTTTGGAAAAGATCAACATAAACGATAGCGTCACAAATATGACAGCCAAGAAAATACCTCATATGCAAAAAGTTGAAATCATTTTGATGATTTGTAGTACAGCCTTTGAAGAAATTAATATAAGAAGGGCGTCAAGAATTAATTATTACAATACTTGTTATTAAAAATGCATAAACATATAGATCAATAAGTTATAATATACATGTATATCTAACCTAGAAAACTCTTTGAAATAAGAAAACCAAAAATGCTGGTAAAAAAAATTATTGGCAATGGAAATTTTTTACAGAAACATTACTAACATGAATTCTTAATTAATTGTTACATAATAAGCTAAATAAAATAGTAAACGTAATATTTCTAATAATAGCATTTCTAGTATCTAGTCCTTGTAGTCTTTGTACTTATCATTTATATGTTATTATATGAATGTCCCCATCTCCCAATCAAATAATAATCAATGCTATATTTAAAATTTATTTGAAACAAGTTGTCTAAAAGAATGCATTAATACTCATTATTGATTACAACAATATTCCTAGAAGTTCCTTGAAATTTCTTGAAACAACTTCTTAAAATTCAGTAAATTATTTTCTTGCTACTAATTTGAAAAAATAGGGTGCATACATCTTTTTACATATAACGGTAAAAATAATAAAATAATAAATAAAATAATTAGAATGTTCCCATCATTTTTTGAAAATTTATTTAAAATATTTTAACTTATAACCATTAATTCCAACTCACTTCAGCGTTTCTGTAGCAATAGCAAATGAATGAGAGAGCGGCACACGAACCGTTCACTACTTATAAGTATAACAGAAGGAACTAGAGTAGACGCACGCATCCCTTTTATACTGTTGCTCTTCTGCGATTGGTTGAGGCCGTACTCGGTTGTGATTAGCCGGGGCGAGGGAGTACATGCAAATGAGTAAAATTTTGGGTAAACTCCAAAATATACTCCTGTCTTCTTAGATAAATAGTACTAAACTTTATATTTGGGATATAAATCTATAAATATCTATATAAAACATCAATATATATGTTTAATATAAATTTTTAAACAGCAATCATTCATATTTCTAATTCAGAATTATTTAGTATACATTTTTTAGTATATATTTAGTATACATTATATACATTTTTATATAATAAAGTTTCGCAATATTGCCTATTGCTTTTTAAACGTAATATAAAAACGAAACAAAAATAAAAATTGAGATATTTATATTATTATTTGCAATTATGTTATAGTTAGGTAACTGTTGTAATATTTTTTCAATTTGTAATTTTCTACGATATTCACCAAAATAGTTTATATTTATAATAAAAATCAGTTTAGTACATCTATTGATTTAATATTTACTTTTTTTATAAACACGGCATTTACATAAGTATGCCCTATTTCTTTATATGCTTCCAGAACCGCAACTTCCATATGATACGAAGGTGTTCGAACGTGAATATGATAAATGGAACGAAGATGTCAAACACAATATAACAAACGTAACGACAAGTACGATTTAAATTATTCGTTTGTTAAATTCTGTTTTAAATATTGAATCATATATTTGCAAATATATAAAAGTAAAAATAACAAAATTCTAAAATATATAACTTGAATATTGATAATTCGTAATACTCAGTACATGTGCCAAGTCTAAGATCAAATTTGAATAAAAGCGGAATCACTTTATGAAAGATTAGTGTAAAAAACTATATTTTCAATACAATTATGAGGTTTGTTATGCTTTTAATATAAGAATGGCAAATAGAGTTGCACTCAGTTAATTTGGTTGAAAATTTCGTGTTTTAAACATTATTCCACACTTTAAAAATTCACAAAATTCATAAATGTTATTATTAAAGTTATGTAATTCATATTTGAAAAATTAAGTTTCATATTACTTTTGCCCAAGACCTTACTATCAAACGTGCATCTTTCTATTTGAACAGCATATACAACTCACAATTTAAACGAGTTATAGTATCACATTAAATTTTATCAAATCAGTGTCGGGCATCAATTTAGTTATCTTTGCTAGAAATGAGTGCATTAGAAAAAAACAATTTGACTTAAGTAATGACAACTTTTATTAATTATCGAATAGTCGTGCGAAAGAGTCTCAACATCAGCGTTTGATTCCAGACCCAGTGCCGGGTGGCTAGCACACCCAGCATTCTACATTTTGACACGGCTCAACTGGTAACTTTTAGTGTGTGATGTCGGAAACTGAGGGACCTGCCTATCTACATAATATTAATTTAAATGATTAAAGACGATTGTATTGATATTATGTACATTTTGCATAGCTAACACCACATATTATAACTTTCTTACTTAAGTAAACTCAATGCAAGAGTATCGATTGTTTCGAATGTGTCTAATTAACAGCGCTACATAATTTTAAATAGGCGATATTCGAACATTTTCAAATCAATGTACTACCTGACCTAAGCATATATATCTTATCGGGACTTTATCCGTACAATTTTCATTATTGAAAGCAGTTTCTCGATAGCTCACAGAATAACCGAGACATCGCCTGTTTTAAGAGACCTTTCATATTTAAAAATGAGGACAGTTAAAAGGCCTTTTTGCTACGAATAGAAATACATAATTCTATTCGCATTCCACCTTCTAGTAATTATTTATCCATGCTTATGGTATTTAATTACTTCTCAGTCATGTAACATGCATGTAGCTTTTATACATAGGTATATATACATAGTTTGCACATAGTATGATTAATAAAAAGTGACATACATAATATACTTTTCTATAATTAGCTTGAATGTTCAATTTTTATAATAAGTTTATTATAATTAAATGTTTGTGTAACATATTTTAATATACACATTTCCGCCTCTGTATAAAAAAATACGTAAGATAAATCATTAATTAATTTATATAATTAATACTTTATGAAATTTCTTATTATTAGTTGCTTGATTTTATTTTATTATAATTAAAACGTCTTTATAGTTCTGGTTTCTTGTATATAATTTACCAGTCACCTTATTAACAATAACCATAAACTTATTTACGTATATTATTAGATAAATTTTGCTGGAGTTTTAATTCCGTAATGGAAGGGGAGATTATTTTCAATGCCAAATTTAAACTTTCTATTAGAATAGTTATACATATGAAGATCGCTCAATAAAAGATAAGTTGTTATCATATAAGGTAACTATCTTGTCATCTATCTACAACAAACACAGAAAACATTTACATTAAAAATTTATACAATCTACACAATCTCAAGAATTTATGGTTATAATAATCGACTCAGGTTGAATGATACATTGTACGCTAATTTTGATTAAGCTAAAGAGGGTATACTATACTTGCCAAAAATAACTATTTTGGTGTTTATTTTTTTTAGGTACCTAGTATTAGAACTAAATTTAAAGTGAGATCAGTGAATACTAAAACTATCACTAGATTTAGTAGTCCCTGAGTGAAACCCCCAAATTTGTCCATTTTTCTTAAATCATTAGTACTATAAACTTAAAACTTTTATATCTAATTTAAATTATTTTATTTCATAAAGTTTGACGATATTGTTTTTTATAGCGTATTATAAAGATGACGTAAATAAAAATGTTGATATTTACATTATTATTTGGAATTAAGTTATAGGTAGTTGGGTAACTATTTGAAATATATTTTCATGTTTATAATTTTGCATGATATAGAAGAATATAATTTATATTTATAGAAAGAATACGTTTAATATTTACCTACCGATCAACATTTTTTTTATAGACACAGCATTTACATATATATGCCCTATTTCCTTATATGCTTTCAGAATCGCAACTTTCATTTTATACGAAGGAGTTCAATAGAGATAATGATAAAGGGAACGAACATGATAAACACAATGTATCAAATACAACAAAAACAATAACACGTACGATTTAAAATAATTATTTTGTTAAATTCTGTTTTAAATCTTGAATCATATACTTCCAAATAATCAAAAATGAAAATTGCAGAATTCAGAAATGAATATCTTAGATTTTTGTAATATCAGTAGATGTGCCATGTCTAAAAACTAAAGAGGCCATTTTTTTCAGTGCATGTATAAAGTCTGAAGACTGGCGTATAATTTTTTTAAATAGTCTTAATATACTGACTATAATGGTCTTATATATACTGATATATATATTTAATTAACTCCAGTTCCCTTGTGATATCTTAACAGCTCAAATTAATTCAGCACATTAAATTTTTCGTCGAACTTTTTGTGTTAATTTTGTCCATCAGCAGCTGATTTATTTTTGGCATGAAATGGTTTCGTCAGATTATTATCAGTATGAGTGTACAAAATCTAAGTTAGGTTGAAGAAGAAGTGACATTTTCGCATTTGCGCTTGATATCAGATAATACGACCCCGAACATCAGTCTGCAATCGTGATTAAAGGTATGCGTCTCCCATGTCTTCCAAAGGATCATCATAGTTTTCCACCATCTTTTTGAAGCATGCTCTGCTCTCACGTTCATCTATTGACACTAAGTGTCAAAATGCCACCTGTGTTATTTTATTCGATGTTTAATTTTATTTCCTTAAATATATTTTTCGTTTTGATAAATGTCTGATGATAGTTTTGATTTCTTTGCCTGTATTCATCACATCACAAGAATGAGCTCGATAGTTGGCGACCAGAGCCTTCGTATGAACATTTGCATACGTTTGGCGACCCCTATATTGGAACACAGCATATTAATGACACCATAAAAAACTGTTCCCCGTAATTGACTAAATTTAGTTGAAGGCATATCAAGGCATCTTTAATAACCAAAATATAGTTGAAGAAGATATGTTTGGGATATTGTAGAATCCAAGAAACTCCTCGTGAGATACTAAGGACTCGTCAATCCAACGGACGCTCAGTAACAGCTGTTCATTATTATTAGATATATCCGTATATTTATTGCAATAATGAAGAAAACGTTTATTCCATTTCTCATTAACATTACAAATTCGTTTTGTATGTCATTACTAAGGTATCAATCACTCAATTTTGAATCTATTCTAGTAAATAAAAATCATCTTTCGATCGTAATTTCAAATAATTAATGAAGTGTATGAGTATTCTTTTGTGTCTCCCTGAATTGCAATTCTCTGATTAAACAATACAGACTTTCGATAATTTTTATTGGGCAACAATGGTTTATCTGCTAATTGATTTGGTTGTCTCATTAACAAGCTCTCTCACATAGCTACTGAGTTCTGTTTTAGTTTTGTTCCTCACAATTTCAATACCTACATAAAAACATTGTAGTGTAAATTTTTGTGAAATATTATGTTTTAAATTTTTTTAAGTTGACATTTAACTCAAATGTAGGAGGGTTATAGCCCCCCTGTCCTCTGATATTAATTTTCTCGAATTGAGTTTTCTTTATTTCTTTAAATAGAAGAAGATATGATGATTGAGAATTTTAAACTTCAAAGTTTGAAATTCATATATTTGCTACCATTTTTTGCTGAAATATATATTTTTCATATTAGTATGCCAGAGATAATTGCACATCTTGTATAATCAAAATTTACCTCAATAATTCAGTTTAATAAGTGAGGTGGTATCACCCATCTGGAATAAAATGATGCTAAATACTTCTTTGGCTTCTGTAGTGATACATTTGAAATCTTCGTTTTATACCAGACTACTCAAATATGTGTCTATAGTTTGAGTATAGTATTGCTAAATTATGTATAGGTCATACCGCTAAAACCCAGCGGCAAATTAGATGAAAAAACAACATTTTATTGAGTATAATTAATTGTTATT
>JAYRBW010128135.1:0-16314 GCA_036023295.1 Invenusta paracnida | reverse complement strand
ATATATGGCTTAAAACAGATTTAAAAACACGTTTCAATTTTGATAAGTATTTTGTGTTAATTGAGGAGTCGTTATGATTTATGAAGCGAGAGGGTAGAAAAAATATGTCAACTATAGTTAATAAATCCGGAGAAGTCTTTGTATTTATGGTTTTGCATATTTAGAATCATATTTCATTCCTATACACGAGAATAAAATAAATTACCGTGTACTTTTTTGATATCACACATCAATATTGCATTTGTGGTTTTCTATATTTATAATCATATACTATTTCATTCTTATATATGAGAATTAAATAAATAGACGTACTTTTTTGATATCACATAAATATTGCATTTGTGGTTTTGTACATTTATAAATGATATTTCATTCCTCACTGTGTACAAATGTTTTTGATACTCAGTATCCTACTCAAGGACAGAAATATTGCATTTGTGGTTTTCTATATTTATAATCATATACTATTTTATTCCTATACATGAGAATAAAATAAATTACCGTGTACTTTTATGATATCACATGAATATTGCATATTTTGTGCATTTATAAGGATATTTCATTCCTCACTGTGTACATATGTTTTTTGATATGTACAGAAATTCCTCACAGAAATATTACATTTGTGATTTTCTAATCATAATTAATTGCTTTGAGTTCGAAATATATTTTCATCTCCTTTCTTTTGGTGATCAGTGACGAAAATGGGAAATTTGATATAAAATATATGTATCACTTATTGTGTAATTAATTAGAATTTTTTTAAATTAATAACATATATTATGAAAAATTATAAGTATTTAAATTTATAACCAAGTTGGTTTTAAATTAGCCGTAAATAGATTTTTTAAAAAGATAATTAAAATTTGTTTGTTATACTACTCAATAAGGTGTTCAAAAAGGGCAGTATATAGCAATCGGGATATGTTGCCACTTTTTTTATGCAGTCCGGTATCTCTAGTTCTATTATCTCTACCCCACAGCTTATATTATATAGGATTGGAGACACCATTTTTGTCAATTTCAATGTATATATCGATGTGATACCAATTATAATAAGGACATCAATTTATAAGAATATATAGTTTGCTTATTTAACGTTTATTGTGAATTCAACCAACTACGCATTTCTATTCAACAATATAGATGACGAAAACTTAGTGCTAATAGTAAAACTTTTCTAGGATAACGCTAGTCACGCAGTTTATCAGTCTTCGAAAGATTGAAGAAATGGCTCGCAAACAAGTCCTCACCCAGCTATATGTTCTTCTGATCTCTCATTCATGATTTTTACTTTGTCACATTTATAAAATGCTCTTAGAAACAAACAGTATGACAATATTTATGTAACTATAAGAAGATACACAATATTAATTTAATTACAAATTTAAAAATCACATTTTTTTTCAGGCGGCTATAATAGTAGTTTACTATCAAGACGGCATCGATGCATGGATGTAATTAAATGTAAATTATTTTTGAGAATGCTACTGGTGATGATGATGAATGAATCTAATATTCTATAAATATTTACATATAAATAAATGTTTTATTTTATAGTTAAATCTCGAGAATTGATTTTCAAAATCGTCAAAAAATGTATTCCCAATCTAATATTAATACAGATCCAAAATTTAACCCTTTGTTCATAGTTTAACAAATGAAAAAGCCATTTCCTGGGTAACATTTTTCGGTATAATTAACCATCATCAGACCGCGTATACAGAGCAAAGTGAACATAATAATAAAGAGACAGCATAATATATAACAGGCAGTACACAAAATAAAGCTGTGAGCGCAGTTTGCGGTCTGATGATGGTTAATTATGCCGAAACATGTTACCCAGGAAATGGCTTTTTCATTTGTTATAATATTAATACGTATGTATGTATAGCGAATTATACGTCTTCTCATTCTCAGAAGAACTTAATGAAATCATATTACATATAATAATGATAAAGTAATGTATTTTTAAAATATAGGTATGCACTTTATTCATGCTATTAATTATTTTACAAATCATTTCACAATACATTTTAAACTGGTTGTGAACAATGTTATTTACTGGATTATATAGATCAATATTATTATGGAATGTCTTGGTAAAGAAAAAATATTTTACATTTACACGATAATATAACAAAATTATTCAGACAATTTTGGAAGACCAAAATTTTCTGCTTGGAAATTTAATAAGGAATCGATTGTAGTAACATTCGGGTGATCAGCATAGAGAGAAAGGTCAGTGTGTGCTTCTGGAACCCAGATAACGTGCATACCAGCTCGAAGACCCGCCTCAACGCCAATTGGAGAGTCTTCAAAAACCAAGACTTGGTTTAGGGGAATAGATTCCTGTCCAAATCTACGAAGAGCGATCTGTGATAGGACGAAAGATAAACGAGTTTTGAAGACATATAAACAAGTTACATAAATTTTATAAGACTTTCAATACTAAATTTATATATAGATACAAGTATATTACTATAAAAATAAAATTAGAAGAAATGTTGTAAATACGTATTTTAAATTTATTTATTTCAAATAAAATATGGCAACATACATCACGCACATCTAAATGAAATAAAACAATTCCATTTCCTCGGTCTATATGCCTTTAATACAGAACTTAAATTTAATTAGCTCACTAATATCTCTATGGTACTTATGACTAATGTAGAAATGGACTCATTTGAAATCCATAGAAGAACTATGTATTGGTGGGAGAATTTGGACATGAAAATATTTTATTCTAGTGCCATATAGAAACTTACAGAAGCACAAATTGAGAACGGTCTGAACATATTACATATTTATATATTTTTAATAAATGTAAACTTAAACTAAATCGCAGGAGTTCGGGTCGAATAGGCGGCAAAAACTCAATTATAGTCACGGGGATAACTCCATCTCCGCTACTTACTTCAAAAATCATTGGATCCGGCTTTCCCCGCACCACTTCAGGATCATCCCCGCTCGCAACAGTATGTCGGAAGTAGCGCTTAAATAGCTCACGATGAAGCGTTGTTTTGAGATGCAAAGCCCGACAATCGGAGCCAGTAGCAAGGCACATACCTACCCCGGCATCCTCTAGGAGTTGAAGAAGACGCTCCACACCCGGTTTGAGCTTGGATGTGGGAAACATAGCTTCCTCCTGAGCGTGAAGATACTGTGTGTACTCCTCTACTGAGATTGGCAACTGGAAGGCATTGATAAGAATCTGTCCCGCAATTTCCGTTTTTCGACCCATCTGTTGAGCTTTGACTTCCATGGTGAACTCCTTTCCGTACGTGGAACACAGACGGGTCATAATATCTGAGTAGATGGACTCGGTGTCCAATAGGAGGCCATCCACATCGAAGATCACATGACTAGTGACGCGAGAGACTGATGACATTGTTGGCATGCTCAATCGATAAGATTGGTCGATACTGCTACTACAGCGGAGTACAAAAAGCAAGTGTGAGGTACAGTTATAGACTGTAGAGCGATTTAATCCAATAGCGCAATTTTATTATAGTAGCAGGGAAAATTTGACTAACGAAAGCAATTTATGCATAAAAATAAAAATTTGCAGTTTAAAAGTCGGACGCAATCGGTAAATATTTTATATATATGAAAACAGTCAATTGGGCTGTTAATACTTGTAAAAATAATTTTCAATGATTGAATTGAAAAGCAGTAAACATACTGTTAGAATTGTAGCAATTAATTATAACACTTTAACAGATTATTTGCTCTATAGATATTTTTATTGGTATTATTATTTTCGACGGGCTGTTTCTACTGTACATATAATACTATAATTATGTGATACTATTATGTACAACACAATACTGACAATTCTCGAGAAAATCCCAAGTTATATTTATACCTATACCAATTTAATATATTCAGTAATGATTGCATTTTATTCTATTTCACAAAAGAATTTATTTTCGTGACAAAAATTGCAATGTGGTACTTCAAAAACATATAATGCATGGCGGTTGAAAGCGGGTTAAGTAAGCAAAAAGGTTGAGCTCGACGTGTAAAGGTAAAGAATATATTTAAAAAATAAAATAATGCGAAATTTGCATTTTTTTTAAATACTCAAAACGAATCTTTTTAATAAACTAGAAAAATTATTTTAATAACTTTACGAATATATCCATATATATATATATATAGTACAAATGCTAGCTGTTAAAAAAAGGAATTAAATTTACAACTTTTACTATGAGTGTTACGTGGAAATTTTCTTTCAGACATCTGATTGGTTACTGGTTTAATTTACTGCATTCTGATTGGATGATGGTTAGATAGCGCACTACACTTCCATCTAGCGCATAGCATATGCACAATTCCATAGTTGTTTTTCTAATGCCATTAATTTCAACTAACTGAATCATATTCTTTATTAAATACTATTAACATCCCTCTCTACTACAAATATATATAAATGGATTCTTCACATGCTTTCATGCAAGTTAAATTCATGACATACTCAAGTCATACAATGTATGTACCTACATAATAGATGCACAAGTGTTTAACATGACCTAATTAAGGATTTCAAATTAGGATTTCCTATTATACATGTTAAACAAAGCACGGAAGATAAAACATTACTTCCGTACGTTGAATATAAACAAACTGCAAAGATGAATACACAATACAACACACACTGAACGAGATATTATATTGTGTGTTAAAAGTAATTGAAATTTCAATTAAATGAACGCTACCATTTCGGATGTAAATAAAAATTGCCATTATGAACATCATGCATGGTATAAAAATCTTACATTAAGATAGGTGTCAAACAATACAATCCACTAAATTCATCTATTCAATTGAAAACGAGAGTTCATAAATAATTCCAATGTGGGTCCAAAGTTTTTGGTTAGGTTGACAAACAAATATTTATTAATTGAAAATATCAGTATTAGTTAAGCTTACCCACACTGACCGTGACACGGCGCGTTAAAACCACCAAAGTTAAATTAATATTCACCATTTAACGCGCCACGCCGCACGCGTTCAATGCAGATAGGCCTTAATTATGCTAATCATTATAATCAAAACTTAGGGTCGGCGACGCCACATTTTTAATATATGAACATTGTTTTAAAAAATAAAACAGAAATAATACTTTTTGTGATAATATCAATATATATTTAAAATTTATCACTACAAATTGCAATCAAATATGACAGAAAAATAGGGGAAAAAATTACTAGAAACATTGAATCAAATTATTTTAATATATACATTATATTAACAAATTCAATGTATGGAGTATAAATAATGGAATAATTAGGTACAAATACAAAATATAAATAAGAATTTTACAATATAAAATAATTAAATAAATGCGTAAGTTTTGTCATCATTTTTAAACTTATATGCATATTATAGTTACACACATAAATATATAGGGGAAATAATTATGTTACTATATGTTCCTTTACACATATAAAAGCACAATCAATATATCCCAATGAAATGCATTGTCTAATAAAAATGTTCATATTTATGCAGTTAATTTACAGATTTTGTACCTATTTGATGCCAAACACTTGCAAATATCCATCTTAAACAAAATTATAATATTTTAGTTAAAAAAGCATATTTCTAGTGTAGAAGGAATATCGTTTAGGAATCTAGCAGAAAGCGTTTAATTTTAAATAAAATATTTATTTAACGTTTATTAACAAATTAAACATATATGTATAATCAATTGGTTTGCAATAATTTTCTGACCAAATACGTCATGCTAAATATTTTCATGGTTTTATATGATATACATATATATATTTATATAATTTACTTATAGGAAATTGTTGGTGCACTCAACTTTAAGTTCCACCATAATGACTTATAAGAAATAACTTAACCTTAAAATTGCTTTTTATTATCTTCCTTATCACATTTGTTCAAAATCTGTCAGAATATTGCACTGTTACGAATCTATTACTTGTCTAGCCAATTTTACAAGCTGGAATTTTGTAACTTGTGATACTTATTCACAGATTTTGCTTCACGAGTCAGGAGTACGAAATGCATCTGGAAATCATTACATTCTTTTTGAAAACGGTTACATATTATAGACATACAGGAAATCGATATTAATAAAATTAGGCTATAATATTATAACTATAAAATAAATCCATTAATCACTATTTTACAGTTACAGGCATGTTTTATACTAACATAAAGATTAATCCGTTAATCACTATTTTACTGATATAAGCATTTTAAAGTCTGTTTACGAAAATTTACGCTTGAATGGAGCAAAGCACGTTTCTATACAAAATAATTTGTTTTTAAAATGTATATACGTATAATTAATATATATACAATTATAACAAATATAATTAATATACAAAAATTAAACTGAACAATTCAAATGTTACATAATAAATAAGAATATATTTTCTACACTATTTCACAACAGCCGGAAATAGTTGTTTTTAAATTATTCTGTATTACATCCATATAGAAATCGTTTAAGTGTGTAAGGTTTGGAGTAAATTGAAAATAAAAAGTGTTCTTCACGAAACAAAATTACCACCAATAGCAGATGATTTAGGATACAACTAAAGCATGTTAAAATGTTATGAATTTAATTATTTTTTCATATAAACCTACAAAATGAGCCATATAAATTTATATGCATGTTTGTATATTCATAATTAGAACTAAGTAAATAAAACAATTAAGTAAAGGCCTTAAAATACTCTTTCCTAAGTAATTAGAAATATTAACCAATAATTAAGTACTTAACATATGACAGATTTGACTAGAGTATTTCGCTACGCCTGATTAAAATTCAGTACCAATTAGGGTAGGATTCCAATCTAAATAAATTTATTTATATGTACGTCTATGGATATATTTTCTTTCTCGACGTCAACGAGTTCTTTAATTTAATATTATAGATCATAGCATGAATTTGTCTAAATTATAACAGAAATATATCAGAAAATCGGAATTTCTTATTGGCTATGTAATACACTAGTCCGAGGAGTAATACGAGATATTATATGAAATATAGGTATGTACATTTTAAACTTAGTTTAATGAATGCCGGAGATAGCAAACATGAGGTGTGACATACACAAAAGGTAATATTAATCCATTTCACTGAAACTGTGATCACTGTGATCCGTTCTGCCATTGTCTCCACTCAGAAGATGATGCCCCCCTTTTAGAGATGAAGATATGTCCTCCTCGAGGGGAGGAACAGATGAGGGGAATGAGGGAAGATTGTTAACAGCAACCACACTGGAACTAGCTCGACTCCGACAATGCCACTTCTTGTGCCGCGACATCCCACTCATGTGACGAAACTGTCGACCACAATGGGGACAGGAGTAGGGCTTTTCACCCGTGTGACGCAGCATATGACTTCGAAGACTCCAGGCGCGTCGGAAGGGTTCACTGCAAAGCTGGCAGCGGAACCAGACGGCCTGCTCATTCGTGTGCAGATCAGCGCGGTGTTGCGAGAGCTCGGCATCAGATGCGAAAGAGCGGCAACAGCGTGGACAATGAGCAGGTCGCACCGGTTCCATGGCCTTGAGACGATGCATGTGGAAGACAGAAATCGAGGAGAAGGAACGTCGACAAGAGGTGCAGATAATACGGTTGAACTGATCTTGGGGCAGGAGATCAGAGTTGTTCTCCAAGGTGGTGGCTCCCTGCTGCATGTGTTGTGTTGGGGAGGTTGTTGTCACGGAGACAATAGAGATGTCGTCATTGGCGGCGGATTCTGTCGCTGCCATCTGTCCTTCTTCCCTTTTCGGCGCCAGAAGCTCGGTACCAGGCAATATGGACTCGTAGGAAGGAGTGGGCAGTATGGCTAATGCATCGTCCTCCACTTCCTCTTCAATGTGGTGATTTTGGTGATGGATGTCATGGCTGTTGCTGCAACCGTCGAGTGTGATTGCCGCGGAGATTATAGAGTTATGATCGATAGATGGGAGCTGCTGAGAAGACAGCGAATTCGATAGGATAGGGGCAAGCTGAAGAGAGAAATACTGAATTTTGAGATTGAGCTACACTAGATTATAAATGGAAAAAGTGGTCAGATCAACAAATATTCATTTCCAACTTGGAAATATATTTAAGTAATTGTAGAAGCGACAAGTCAGTAGTGTCTCGACATACAGTATTAGAATATCAAGCCGGTCGACGAAATGTCTAAAATTAGAATACCCCTTACTTTAGCTAACCCAAATAAAAAGATATATTATCCATTTTTGTGAGTAAATAGTACACAAACGAATTAAAAAAATTATTTAATTCGTTTGTGTACTGACAATTTCCTGACACAATTTAAAATTCTGTTGATTACATTTTTTAAATTTACGTTTATTTAAGTTGATTTTTTTAATTGTTAATTACTGACAAATGTAATACCGTAATAAGAATTGGTGAAAATATTCGTACATGCATAAATTTCTGTTTTATTCGTTCATTTTTAAGAGTTTACTAAAAAGGAACTTATTAATTCAATTATGGTAATTCAAAAAGTTTTATCTTAGATAATATTTTATTTATAATAAGTATACATGGATGAAATCAATAATGCCTTAAACAGATAATAATTTGTAATTACAATGGTTTCCTCTAAATTGAAAAAAAAAATTTACAATACCATTTTCAGTGGCTCTATTTGGGCTGCACCCTGGTCCATCTGCAACCTTTGTACAACACGCCGGTGGTTTACTAAACTCATCTGGAGCTGCTGAATGCGCAGATCCAGTCGATAACGCTCGTTTTCACAGGTTTCCAATTCCTGGATGATCCTGGAGATCTGCAGTTCACTGGCTCGAAGTTTCCGCTCCATTGGGGAGACAGTGTATTGTCTAATGGGAGACTTACTCGACCCGTCCAGGATTGCTTCTGAAAGGTGATCTGTACAGAGACAGTTAGGTAGAAATACAAAGATTAAAGTAGAATAAGGCCGACACAGTACTCCATAAACGTGCACAATTTTATCCGACGGAATAAGACCAGTCAACTAATCAGTTGTAATTGCTCTGATAAAATGACCCTACGCAAGGATTTTATTATTAAAAAATACCTTTATAATGAATATATTTCATATTGTTATAGACTAATTGTGTGGTGCCAGATGTAATATTTTATACATATATACGGCAAATAAAGTAGGAAATTAGTGTAGAATTCCCTAAAACTCAGTTCAACAAACTTGACAATAATTCTTAAAGTTAATAATACAAAACAGAACACTTTTCTGAACGAATTTAGATAAAAATAACTCCTTTAAATCGACTGTAAATAAAAAAATAGTATATTTACTATAAATAATATTACAATCATGATGATAATGCTTTAGATTTTACAAATGTCTAGATGAATATCAATATCTTATCTCTTTACAAAAAAAACTATTTTAAATATGTAGTATTTCCCTGTAATGGTATATTTTATAATTAGTAAATTCTGATAATATATAGTATTTACAATATACACAATCTCAACCATAATTTGAGACTACATACTTTCAATATATTGAATTAAACAAATGAAAATAATTGAAACAATAATATCCAATAGTATGTAAGATACATTGCCCCTTTTTAAAGGAGGTCTGAATTGATGGATAGTGTATTCATACAATTATTTTTAGGGCATTCTTACAAAAACACTCAAATATATACTTATAAAACTACAGAACTATTTTTTTGTAAAAATGCTGCAAATAAATATGTAATAACACGAGTTATTGAGAGTACAGAAAAAATACACATGAATCAATAAAATGTTATAATTTTACAAATTAATTATATAAATGTTTAAAGGTCTAATAAAGCAGACACTGTAATTGTTAATATTATCTAAAAGCATTGTACTGAAGTAAAAAAACTATATTTAACCTCTTCTTTATGGTCATTACAGTAATAAATTTCCCTCTCTCTTGTGTCTATAGAAATTGTCAACATTTTCTCAAGTCGATTTACTAGAATAAAACTAAACTCATATTAATTAATTTTTCCATGAAAGTAGAACATATCATTGACGCACTGTATTAAATCAATACAACACATAAGGCATAGTTTAGTTGGTATGATCGTTCTATAACTCTTGATAGAAATATTGATGTAGATTTCAAGACATAACATATAGATAACTATATCAAAATAAGATAACCACAACACCAGGTCTACTGTCTAGTAATATATTTTAAAAACATTTTCATTTAGTTGGGAGTAATTATTAATAAGAAATATCCCAAGATCTATTTGTAAGGATATAATTATTTGTAAGTGAGGTATTTTTGCCTAAATCAACCCTTCAAGAAATATTTATGAAAACAGAACAACAAAGCTTTGTACTACTAATATTTTAAACTGATATTTCGCTGTGTTTTTGTCAGAGAGTATATTTATGAGCTGTATACAAATATAATGTGTAGCAAGGCAATGCCTAATTTGAGTAAATATTTAATATTTTTAAATATGAAGATATAATTCATTAAATGCTATATTTTCCTTGATAATTAAGCATTCAAATTATAATGTAATCCACTTTCAAAGGAGTGTGCAAATTAAAGGCAGAAAATAATTCAATCAAATATTATATTATACATACAATTAAAAATCAAAATACTTATATTACCTGAATATGTTAAACATAAATAGATATGCTGAAAAAATTTGGGTGTAAATCATTTCCTATAAAAAGAAATGAAATTTTAATTGGCTTATTTAGACTATGATGTCTCTAACTAAGTATTATATGATGCCTTGCTGATGTAGATTAGTAGTTTATTAGTAAATTTTAGCACTATAGATACTCAAGTTAATATAAAGATATGTTGATATTACTGTCAATGATTTATTAACTAGCAAATAAAAGGAAAATATGATTTTATAACTTACAATGAAAACATTTATCAGTCTGACTTATGGTGTAATAAACTAGTAAACCATTTATTAACTAGCAAATAAAAGGAAAATATGATTTTATAACTTACAATGAAAACATCTAGCAGTTTGACTTATGGTGTAGTAATAACAACTTATAATTGGACAATAATAGACAATTTGCAATACAAGATCTATGAATATAAGATAATATAAGATATTAACATGTATGTTTACATACTTATTGCATAAAATTAATGGCCTATTAATCTGAATCAAAGTAATACTAATGAAAACATAAATATCATTATAACCAAAATAATTGAGATAAAAAGCAGCCTTAAACACTAATTATAGTAATTTCATTCAATAATAGTCCAGAAAATAGTTTTCAACTAATCAAAGTGCACTTTTTTTCACTCTTTCTGTCACCAAATAGCTTGATGACATAATCTCACACTCAAATATATTGAGAAAATGACAAATATACTTTTAGGTTAAAACAGATGCATTGGAGCATAATATAAAGTCTTGACATGTTTTCATACATACTTATTGATAAGATTAATAGCCAATTAATCTGAATCAAGTAACAACTTAACAATAATATAAATGCAGTGGCTATTTGTTGGGTTAATAAGATTTTTTCTATTGCACTTCTGACAAGTTTTCATGAGTGACATGCTCAATTTTATATATAAATAGGTATAGGAAATGAAGGGAAAACTCTTTCTAAATATTCAAAATACTTTACTGCATCAAATTATATATATATATATTTTAACCCTGTAAACAATTTAATAATTTTATTTACAGTCTGTTAAAAATAGGTTTAGACATATTATTATAATAATCTCATGGTGACCACCCCAAAATATCAATTAAAGTATTCTATGACTTTCCATGACTCTAATCCAGTCTCTGGAGACATATGCATGCCTAGCAGTAGCCTATAAAATGTGGGTGCAATGATGGAATATTATAGCAAGGGTTGTGTTTGTTATGCTGCATCCACATGGTTCGATTTTTTCATTTTTTATTTTGATTAGATCAAATTGAGTTATCATTCACACTATGTTATTTTGCTTTGATTTTTTCTTCAACATTTTAACATTTTAAAATAATTAAAAAAGAAGAAGAAATGTATTAGCCCCATGTGCTCTATATCTAATTATTAATTAAAAAAATCTAGAAGATAGTGGACAGAAATTTAATAAAAGTAAGTATTTTAAATTCACCCAACATTTATCATAAAAAAATTGTTTTGTAAAAAAAGTACAGTTGAATGGAATATATATACAATTTATTTATGCAACAGATATACAGTTCTACATCTGTACCAACATGTATTTTAAGCAAATATGAAGTAATTGGCATTATTTTAGAAAATAGAAAGAAAAATAGAACATGTTCAATTATTTCAATTTGACTAAAATCAGATTCTATTTAGACTACAATGGAAAGTCAAATCAAAGTCAGTCAAAAGAAAATCAAATTAAATGTATATACAGCATTACAATGCATTTAAAGGCATCTCAGTATTCTTAATATAAGTTTAAGAAACATTTTGGACAACATCACAATTTTTTTTCAGAATATATTATTATTTAAAATCAGTCAAAATAATTGTTTTACTTAACTAGTACATGTTAATATTAAATAACCTTCGAAATTTAATTAATTTTAACTGTTTTTAGATATTGAATTTATCTACACATATTGCAGTTCTTCATTTGTTTATTATTTGTTGGTTAAATCAAGATTTTTACAGTGTACTGTTTAAAAAACATAATATAATGGATAACAACATAGTAAATCTATTTTATATTATAGGAGTTTAGGATATTTTATTAAAGAGATTAATAAAATTAAATATACCATAAAAAATGTCCCCTAACTTTCTATGACTGACCGCACAATGAATATATATATACGTAAGTTTTACACTTAACACATAATATAGCATTACTAAATAAGCATATGAACAATTTAATAGTACAAGTTATATTGAAAACTGACCTGCAAATATAGTGTTTAAATTGTTTGCAGGGTTGACTTGGCAAATAGAAATAGTATAACATAATAATAAGTCTAGTACTACTAATAGTATGATCACAACAAAATAAACAAGATAATAAGCAGTCTTAAAGACAGATTTCATTCAATTATTTGAACCTGATTTCAAAATGCTCAAATTGAAGCATATTCTTGATTATGTAGCAACCCTGCCTTGCCCTTGACATGTCACAACAAATGTTTTATTTTTGTGTATTTACTTTAGCACTGCTTTACTTTTAAATGCAAAGAACCATTAAAGTATTTTTTTAAGACTAAATTGCTTTAAAATAATGCTATACTGTATGTCATAATAACCATATCACATGGTGAGCAAATAATATAGAATAATATTTTTTAATGTGTTTTCAATAATATAATAGTCAATACATAAATAAATAATATTAACCATAACTAACTAAAACTGTGAAGGACATGGCAAATGAATTATATTGAATAATAATTTAAACTTAATTTTCTTTTATTTAGATAGTAAGCAGTCAAATATCAATGTTATGTTAACAGTACTTTTTCAGATCAGTATAGATAGATTTCCCAGAATTGATAACAATTGCAACAAGTGAGGATTGTCAAAATTTGAAATAGAGGGTTACTTCTAATGAGTATAACCACACCAAATTGTCAAAGAGATTTCTATTTGCCCATACATAATAATAACAGAAATCGAAGACAAAGCCCATATCTCACCAAAGTAAAGCAGCATCTAATTACATACAAAGATGGGATAATTGATAACATCTGGTGACATCAGCAACATGAGATTGTCTATAAGAGAGGCAAAGAAGACAAATAATGTTGACAGGGTAGTCAAAATTTTGGAAAATGTAACTGGTACTATCATACTTGTTAGTAACAATGAAGGAGTTTTTGGTGTTCTAAACTCACTACATATATGTCACAACCTTTTGCATTATATATAGTGATGTTCTGATATTCCTTGCAACTTATAAAGTAAATAATTGAAATATGCCTCTGTATCTTCCTTTTGTTGTGGATAGTAATGGCAATAGTCAGATTGTTAATTGTGGGGGTATTTTTTGATAACAGACAAACAAGAAAGTATACTGTTGAAAGTGATGAAAATGTTTAGAGAGTAGAATGTGTCAAGACACTTATCATTGATAAAGATATGTCTATGATCAATATGTTCAGGCTGATATTTCAAAATTCAGTAGTAAACCTCTGTTCCATTTATTGTCTGTAATCATTTCATTGCCATTGGGAGATAACACAAACAAAAATGAGTATCAATCACCACTGTATATGAAAACATCTATTTTGAAAATATTATATAATACACATATTACATGGCCACATATGAGCTCTGAAATAAAAGAATTTATAAGAAAATGTGAAATCTGTATGGCTACTCATGAAAGTCAACAGAAAGAACCAATAATACCACATCCATTTATTGGTCAGCCATGGTCTAAGGTTGGAGCAGACCTTTGTGATTTTGAAGGTAGATCACTTCTAATAGTAGCTGATTACTATATACCAACTACACTGAGGTGGCAAACATGCAGGCTATTATAACAAGAACAGTAACCAAAGAACTTAAAAAGATCTTTGCAAGGCATGGCATTTCAGATAAATTAATCACTGATAATGAACCTCAATTTTCATCTGTAAGTATTCCAAGTGTTTGCAACAATTTGGAATTTTGACCATAAGACATCATCCCCTCTCTATTTCTAATTGAATGGTATATCAGAAAATGCAGTAAAAACTGTACAGCATTTATTCACTAAATGTAAAAAAGCAGGGCAATCTGAGTTTTTGGCCTTACTTGATTGGAACAATACACCAACAGAAGACATTGAAATAAGTCCAGCACATCTCTTTGGACATTGATGTCACACATTTTGCTAATAGCTGGGAATTAATTATTGCCATAACATTCCACTGAAGCTGAAAGCAGACATCTTATACATTTTTTTTCAGATTCATCTCCATTATTGAATTCTAGGAATACAAATTCTTTCCAAATTTAATTTCATTCATTTCTTCAAAAGATATGCATCGTAAAGGATTACTACATATATAATTACATGTAAACACATTCATCTCCAACTTTATCTTGGGAACTAGTCAACCTACAAGAATGATATACACATCAATCAAAAGCTTATCAAATTTAAGGAATATAAATTCTTTCCAAATTTAATTTAGTGTATTCCTTCAAAAGTTATGATGTCATAAAGGATTACTATACATATAATTACATGTAAAACACATTCATCTCCAACTTTTGGAAAGAATTCATATTACTAAAATTGGATAAACTTTCAATTGATGTGTATATCATTCTTGTAGGTGAAGTAGTTTTCAAGATAAAGTTGGATATGAATGTGTTTACATGTAATTATATATATAGTAACCCTTTATGACATCATAACTTTTGAAGGAATGGATGAAATTAAATTTGGAAAGAATTTGTGTTCCTAAAATTTGATAAGCTTTTGATTGATGTGTATATTATTTTTGTAGGTCGAGTAGTTCCTGAGATAAAGTTGGAGATGAATGTGTTTACATTTAATTATATATGTACTAATAGAGTAATCCTTTATGATGTCATAACTTTTGAAGGAATGAATTAAATTAAATTTGGAAAAAATCATATTCCTAAAATTCAATCATGAGCTTTTGATTGATATAAAATTCAACTTTGTAGGTCAAATAGTTCTCAAGATAAAGTTGGAGATGAATGTGGTATAAGATATGAAAGCAGGGCAATAATAGAAGAGAAAGACAAGCAACAAATTTAATATAAAGTATAAGTCTGTGAAAAAATATCAATATTGAATCTGGGAAATAATATCTATATGAGTTTACCATGGCATAAAGAGTGGTTTCCAGGGATATGCATAGGTCATGCTGGTCCTTGTAAATATAAAGAAAAAGTTGAAGAGGGTATTTATAGAGGTAATCATCCAGATATTCTAAATTCTGAAAATGTTGATCTTCTCATGGGGAGTATTTCAAAAATCGCTTTGGATACACCTTGTCCTTATCCTCCTGTGAAAGAAGATGTCAATGATAAATCAGAGATCACATTCCTCCAGGCAATGATTTACTTCAAAATGGATGAAAGATTATACTAATTCAATTATCATTATAGTTACATAATAAATAATGACATACATACATAAATTTTTAAATATGTTCCTCATATATTCTTTTTCTTAATATGAAGAGGAAGATGTAATAATATGTACTTTGTTTAACCCTCCTATTGCGCACTTATTTTGCAAACACATTTAGCGCACATAGAGGCACTGTGCCTTGGGTCATTTTTCGCACCATAAAGTTAAAAATGTAGACAGAAACACAACATATCTATTGAAATACATTACAAGAAATC
>JAYRBW010128134.1:0-38503 GCA_036023295.1 Invenusta paracnida | reverse complement strand
ATTTACAGACAAACACTTTTTTGTCGCAGGTGTAATCCATTGTTCCTCGTTCCTTTTTTTGAATGTCTTGGTGGTAGCAAAATGTGAAACCGCTCCGCCTGTTCTATTTTCTCGAAGTGTACCCGTAGCTTTGAAGAAAGCTCGGAAGCTCGTAAAGAAATTGTCGAAAAAGAACTCGTGACTATTGATATCGCTTTTTTCTTTGACTAGATCAACCATCTCATTTATAATCTGGGCACCTAAGGGTCCCTCTGTAGTTCCTTTCTTTTTTTCCTGAATATAACTGCAGGTGGTAGGGGTATCCATTCGTATAGCATAAACACCACAGTTTATATCCGAAGCGAATAGGCTTAGCCTTTATATACATCTTGCAACTGTGTTTCCCATAATATGGGACCATGCACTCATCAATGCTCAAATCTGTGTTGAAGAACCCGAATTGTAGTAAATTTCTGTTAGTGATGTCATATAATTTCTGAATCTTTGCAAATTTATTACCTTTCTCCAGTTGTTGGTTGTTGGCAACATGTATGTTTGACTTTATGCGCAGATATCTGTTTTTTGGCATTGTATTTGCGACCAAAGAAACTCCAAGGTCAGCTGCTGTTGACCAATAATCTCGCTCAGAAGGCAACTCATTGTAGCCTGATAACAGCTGTATTCCAAGAAACGCGTTCAACTCATTCAGAGTAAGATTGAAGTCCTTGTCATTTTTGTCCCCGTGGGCATAAAGTACAGTCTGGTTGTGTATCAATTTCATTATTTCATCGTCGAATATCTGACACCAAATGTCAAAAGGTTCTTCTGCAATCAAATTAGGTGGATTCAGTTGTTGGGCAGCATTAAACAAGCGAGGTGTATTGTGCTTTCTCCAACCTGTTGCATCATCAATAGGTTCTCCTCCATCATCGTCATCATCATCAAAATATTCCACTTCGACCTCTCCAGCAGTTTCAAGATTTGCCTCATCCTCTTCATCACTGGGTATACTCTGATCACCGCTATCAGGAGGTAGGATAACAATTGCATGAGGATTGTCTATTGCCTGAGCTTCATCAATTGCTTGTGAAACAGTTACATGCCTGACCGACCTCAAATTGCCAGATAGTAGCTGACTTATTGCAGTTGTTTTGCTTTCTCTTGAAGCCCTTGCCATGAGCTAAAATGGAGCACAACAGAAACAGAAATGATGTATTCAAATGTGTAAATAATATGTATCAATAATTGCATTTCTAAATAATTTAACAAAAAGGAAAAGAAGGATATCATATTGATATCTGTCACAGAAATATCCAAAAATCGATCCTACAACATTTGTCATGAGTTTGAAACTATAAGTGAGAAAGTCATCACGCAAACAAAACACAACAGAAACAATGGAATGTTCTTTACAAATGAAACAATGGCACTTTCCACACCTAGTACTTGTTGAACTACAGTAGAATAATTGTTTACCTATCAAATTCATCTTTCTTACTTGCTTTTAACCCCCTATTCCCCTCTTTGTTCAGGTGTGTTATCTATAAATGAACTGTCGAATATGAATATCAATATTTTCAATCAATCAATTATATTTATGGCAACACGTCATAGTACAATTCTGCTGTGGAAAGCAAGAGAACAGTATCTGCATTTTTTGACAATTTAGAGTATTGAACAAAACGCGTTTTATAATTTAATGATATATCATATATTCTATATATATTATAATGAAAATGAGTTAACAGTAATTGTAGTTACATAGGTACAAGTTACATATCAAGTTACTAAAATGTTCACATAAAAATGTCACTAGATACAAAATGTCCATCTTTAGGACAGGTGGATGATGGCGACTGCCCCTGCTTTTTCAAAAACTCATACACATTTGCCGGCCAGAGCAACACAGTATTAGAATGTATCGGCAAATATAGTCTTGTAATTGCTTGCAACTTATTATAGAATCGCAAGCGAATTTCCTTGTCATTTCTACCGAACTTTTTAATGGAACCATAGACGACTTCAAGATTAATTGGCTGCATCTGCAAATATAAAGAAGATAACATCTAGATGTTGTCTTCTTTAGAAGAGCACCATAATAATCCCAAAATAAACAATTTAATTCCAGTTATTTCTCCATAAAAAACACTTGAAAAAGAGGTATGTGCGATAGCTAATATACAGTAGGCCTAATAAATAATATTACCCATTTATGTAGGTATAGATACTTACCGTATCATAAGATGAAAAACACAATTAGCACTGTTGGTATCAATTGATAATTGTAGGAATAAGGGAACACACAACACGAGTGCAGCAATTGAAATAAGACTTCTGTGTATCAATCAATAACCTCTCATTTGAAAACACAATGCAATAGTGTTATAAGAAACTGCACAATGTAGTATTAGCCAATGAGGATGCAGTAAGAAAAACATGAAAATATCTATTATATTTGGAATATATTGAGTGCCCACTGTTCCCATATGGGAACATCAATTACAAATACAACCATAATTATTTTAAAATAGCAATATCGTAAATGTTTGTTATATTGCTGGTAACTAGGAAGGGATAATTACTCACAATAAAAATTAATTACTTTTTAATAATACTATTACAAGCAACAATAAAAAAACTTACCAATTTTGTTGAAAACACATTTATTCCAAAATTAGCACTTCTAACAAAAGTAAATTATTTTTTATTAAAAAAAAATTAAAACACTGTTTGAGATTTACCCTAACACATAGGAATGACATTTTAATAATATAATTGTTTTTTATGTCTGTACATAGCATTTTAAAATATGTTCCCATATGGGAACAGTGGGCGGTAAACGGTTAAGAGCAGCATGGGAGAAGGCGCGCTTATATATTACCATTCATATAAGAAAATATGCTGAAGGTTAACATATTTACCGAAAAATAACGATTATAATAATAATAGTTCAATTATACTATATACTTATTTTAAATAATTGAAAAATGGTTGAATAAAGATCATTGGTAACCTCACTTGCTCTGAAAAGAGTTATTTGTGCCCCTGTGATCCAAATCGTGCGTTAAACAGGCAACCAGTAGACCGAATGTTTCGATATCCGACATGTAACTTCGAATTCCTGAGGTCTGTAAGGTAGAAATGATCACAATGAAACTTTAATCAATTTCTTAAATTATGGTAGTAAGATTATGCTTAAATTAGTGTGTATCAATTAATAAAATGATACGTACATCCTGTTCTACCATAAAGGGGTTGTATATAATTTAATAGTTGGAAGAACAATTTGATTGATACACATTTCTTCAAATACAGGTAGTTACCATAACGAAAATACTTAAACGGGTTTAATTTTATTGTAAATGCGTTTTAAACAAAAATCAAAACTAAAGTTTACTCTTTGAAAGAAGAGTAAATGGTTTGGTCTTCCAAGCAATAGACCTGAAATATAGAGCTTACAGACAAACATTAATGTTAACCTTAATTATTTTATTTATAGTTACGTATATAACTATTGTTCTTTTTCGTGTGCCAATTATAAAATCTGATATTTAAAAGGATTTATATAGAAAATATATTATTAAAAGGATGTATCTTTTTTCTACGACTCTATTATATACATATTACATACTGCACATTACACATAATGCCAACTAACTGGATGATCTATAACAAATGCGGACAGTCAGAGTGATCTTCTGTATCTCTGTCTCCAGTAAAGTGTTTATTTAAAGATTCGGAACGAACAAAACAGACCCTTTAAAAATGAACAACTCGACCAACAGCTTGCAACTAGGACGATAGAATTAAAATCCAATTTAAACACGCCAGATTCGAACCCGCTATCCATTATGATAAACACGATTTCTTTTTGAATGAGCGTTATTTTGGATACATTGGAATATAATAACATGATCACAACATAAAAACATGATCATAACATAATAACAACATTTAGTAAAATAATTATGGTGAAGATATTGAAATATTGGCTCTTAAAGTTTAATAGTTTTTATATTGATGTGTATTAATTCAAATTATTATATTCAACTATTTGATGTATAACTATGACTTACATAAGATTTGCATTGATATAATCATATATTATAATATTACTTTATATAGTTATTGCTATTTTGTCTAATATGAAAATCTAGAGGAACTCCCCAAACCTATCTCTAATTATAATACAGTAAAGGTTTTTTTTCTATTAAACTATCTTTTCTGGTAAACACATCAAATAACACTTGAACTTTAATGTGTTATTCTAAATACGTTGGTTTGGTTGGTATTAATTTCATCTCCAATTTTTTCTGCAATGAATGATTACAGACGGTTTGAGCTTTATCACCCGACATATAAGAATATCTCTGTCGGACGAAATACGAGTAAACTATATCAGATTTCCAGGATGTATAGTTTATCAAAAATATAACAATATTATCTAAACATATTTAATTTAGAAAAAATTCCAAAGAGATTACCAATATAAGTTTGAAATAGGTTTCTGTTTTATGAAATATTATGTTAAATTATAAATTAAATCATTTATATTTGAAAACAAGTTTATGCAGATATAAAATTAAATAATTAAACAAAACATATCTCAATATTTAAACAATTGTCAGATACATCTGAGTGGCGTCTCATAGAATAACTTGTAGAATAAATTTTACATAAAATAGTATAACTAGAGTTTTTTTTAAATTACGCTAATAATAATTTACGCTAATATGATATTTAGAGTTAACATTTTTATACCATTGAATTATAAAATTTCAGATAGAATTATTAATTAAAATATTACTAAATACAGTAGACTTAATGGTTAATGCATTTCAAGTATATTTACTTATTCAAATGTATTAGGTTACTTATTTTACAGAGTTATTTAGATAATAATAAATATTTGAATATAATATAAATATTGTAATATATGTTAATGTATGTAATTATATATAATAAATCAATTAATTGATATGATTCATCAATAGATATATAAATGATATAATTACTTTAATAAACCGACCATCTACTGCAAATACATAATATTTGGGTTATATCATTTTAGATATGTAAAAGTATTATTCGCATTTTATTAATGTTACATTATTATTCATATATTATTTAATCCATACATTCAAGGGTTATTTCATAATACTACACAAAAACATTACTCCAACAATTCTCCGTATTCGCCAACAAAAAAAATAATTTCAAAATGTATAATTTTCTTTGGTTATTCAATTATAACAGTGGCTAGTACTAATTACAGATTATACACATGCATTTTTTATTTTAAAGAATAACAACGCATCTTAATAAAACAAGTATATTTATGTAGATATCATCTTTATGGAAACAACTTTTTAAGAAAATTAATGTATTTTTTTATTTTTGTAATGTCTACTTGTGAAGTTTTACAATAACGAATACAAGACGAAATAAAATATACATGTTTGAACAAGGTTGTAAATTTAAAAACCTGCAGATCAGTCGAAAAGTCTTAATGTTTTCAGTTACCTACAATAATTTATGACATTATTGTTTTATCTCTTAGACGCATTCAGAGATATTGTTTTTAAAGAAACAATAAGCGGTAGAAAATAGAAAGCAAGCATACGATACATGTGTTCACTTCAGATAAGACGCATGAAAATGGGGATGACAATAAGAGGTGATCATTTATTTCCCGAAGAGCGCCAGAGTATTACTCACAAAAAGAAGCGTGTACATTGTCTGTGTAACATTGAAAGCGTGTCGCCAATTGTGGTATGTGACATTCCGGTAGTTCTTCTTCACGCTGCAAAGCCATCGACAAAGGACCTGTGGAAGACGAAAAGAGGCAACACGAGACTGGTTAACATGAGTTGATTAATGTACATAAAAGGGAGAAAAAGTGAACTCGGAGTAGATACCTGAGAAATATAACTCATTGAAGCGTCGTAAAAATTATCGTGGTATTATGTTTGCATCTAAAGGATACTGTTGCAGATGTACAAGTTGTAACTTATCTTTAATCAGACAATTTGTAAACATATGGAGACATAAATAAATAACGGAATTCCCTGTTGTTATATTCTTTAGAAGAGAAGAATGTTTATTTTCAATATTTTTCTAGATTGAATTTAATATTAATATTATTAATAACAACATGATATAATTCATATTTAAACTTTAGATATTAAAATATAACAATTATAATGTTTCGGGGTATTTAATTAAATATGTAATTTTAAATATTTAATATTATTGTACTATGTTTATACTATTGTAATAAATACTGTACATAAAGTTATATTTAAAACATATTTAATTTACATGAAAAAACTATACAAAATTGATTATATTAAAAATCAACAACATAAAGCAAAATGTAATAATAATATACAAGGTGTCCCAAAATATAGTATCCACTTTGAACAATTTTTTTAGTGATTGTAAATTACTATTCTTGTCATTTATCATGTAATCATGTAAATATAATACAAACTTCATTCCAAATAAAGAAATTCCTGAGTTTTCCCTATTGGGCGTATTTTTTTGGGACACCCTGTACAATAGTTTTTCAGTATATTTGTTGGAACTGTTGTGTACAAATTAAAACATAATAATGATATTAACCATTCTGTGTTGTTTGTTAATTCTTAGCTCATATTATGATACTACTCACATGTGTTTGTATTACACACATCTAATATAATAAGTGATAATAGTACATTACTAAAAATAAAAATGAGTACTGTGGTATAATCTTTTAAAAATAATAATATTAGAACAATATTCACAATTACATTAGTTGCGTAGTTTAACAAAATAACCACCAATAAACTAGAAATGGCGAATGTATGTTTAAAATAATTATTTATCGGTTTTAAAAAATGTGAATATTATCATGTCATCAATAGTTTTATGACAAGTTAGGTGAGATATTTACAATGTTAAGGAAAGCTACCTACTAGAAATTTATACTTTAGCCATATTTGTATCTTTAATATATGCTTAAAGTTTCATCTCATTTCTATAACATCCTGAATTTAATCATAATGAAAAATGAAATCAAAATCAGTAAGCTTAGTCCTCAAAAGAAGGAAAAGCCTTGAAACAGATGCAATGTTCCTGTAAAACATATGAAAATCACAGAAAAATATATTAAATTGAGAAAAGTTAAACTTTGAATTAGACACCAGTTTAAACTTGAAGGCCTACCTAGCATATATTATTAACCAAATTCTTACACAGCAACCACACCAAGAAGAACTTTGTCTGCCACTCAAAACTTCTAAATCCTTCATAGATACAGCTACTTACAGATGTAAACAAAATGGCATATTATAGAGTGGAGAATGAAATTACTTCTCGATTTCCTCCTAGTTTTATCCCCAAAAATAATACAACTTTGTATACCTTATTCTTATCAGTCCAGTTTTACTTGTCTACCTCTTTTTAGGCATAATTCATACGTTTAGTAACGTACAATCGATATGAAGAGAAAGAAAAAGTCTAGAAAAGACAATTATGAAGACATAAAAAGAAGGGTGTGAATAAGACTCTTAAAACATTTTTTTAAATATATTCGATATACAACTAGACAGACTGCTTCCCGCCTAATGACCAAGAAAGATTGTTAATCATGGAGCTCAAGTAGGTTGTAAATGTCCCCAGGGCATCTTGAGGGAGATATATGCATTGATCTAGCTTCAAATGAAGTGGATTTTCTATAGTTTGAAGTTTAAGGTAGTGAGTGACCTTATCTGTAATATTTCTAAAACGTTTAATTACGACCGAGATTAAAAAGTATAATGCAATACATTCACATCTCGAATTGAAATATATAATTACTTGTAACTTAAAAATTAAAAAAATATGGATTTTTTGAAAATTCGACAATACACATTTTGAACCCACTATAGTAAAAAACAGATTTATAACGTTTATTGATTTTATATTTAGCGCATTGCACAATTTTCATAAACGAATTTAATCCTACTTTTATAAATTTGACATAACAGCTTACGCATAAAATAGCGTTATTTTATATATTATACATATATATATTTATACAAACATATTTTACGTCAAGTAATACGTATTCAAGTAATATCAAAGTACAATTAGTATGAAAAACATGTTATATTACCAGAGAGAGGCAGTCCGTACCTATACTTCAAACTTGTTGTATATGTTTTGTTACAATTATGTTGCTATTATATATATATATATGTAAATTATAATTGTCATTTAATCTGTTTCCTTGTTTTTTAGTTACAGTTATTTACATATAGCGCTCACTATTTGAATAAGTTTGACTGATAATAAATATTGATGATTCGAAACATGTCGTTTGTCATAAATAAACTATCTCATGTTCCAATGCGTGTTGTTATGTTTTATTAAATAAACTTGTCTACCATCAATATTTTAAAAAATATTATTTTATTCTAGTTACAATTTGTATAAACAATCATTATCATTAAACATTATAATTAATATGACTTCTCTCTTTCATCATAATTGTATAATCTATCAAAAGGGACATAACATGCTTTTCGAAATCAAAATCTTAATAATATTTATAACAAGTAATCGTCAGTCAAATTATAATTTATATTTGTGAAATTTAAATAAATCTATAAAATACCTGTATTTAGTTATCATACTTGCTGATCTTAAAACACATATTAAGAAATGGTTACATTTAAATAAATGAATAAAATGAATATAACTTGTATTCATACTTTTATAATGAATGTATGCTGACTATTCAAGCTCAGAAGCAATTCAATGTATCAGATGTCAGTGTCTTGTATAATTCCATATATTGTTGTCAAATGAAAAGAACGTATCATTTTCAGGAAAAAGCTAATATAAACAGTTAATTAAGTATAAATGTTGGTGCATAGTATGTTTATAAATTCTAATAGCACAAACTAATACATGTTGTGCAATAAGAGTAATTATTAACTATAATTAAGGCTAAACAACAGGTAAAACAATTAATTGATACAAAACAGGTCTTATTTTTTTAGTAACACTGCTGATTGATTGATTTTTCAAAAACATCAATCCAATAAATTTCAAAGATATTAGCAGAATGTACATTCCTACAGCTTACAAGTTAAGGAGTAAATGGTAACATTTAAATTTAGAAATAAGCAAATAAAACCTTGAAAGCAAACATTTGATAAACGTAATTCAACTGCCAGGTGCGATAAATGTATTGTTAGTGATTCATCGAAATGTCAATCAATCATGATTATCTGTTCGACAGATTAGGTGACAAATTGGGCGACAGATTGGGCGACAGATTGTATGTTCAGATTCAATAGCTGAGCATAATGAATCATCTAACTCATTCAGCAAAGTAACTATTAAATAAATCAATAACTGGTTGCGTATATATGTTAATAACTAGCTGACATCTCTTTGCAATTTTATATTAAATAGTTTGGCAGACGAATGACAAATAACGCAATATACTGAGTGGTGAAACATCTTACCAAAATACAGTTTTATTGGCCAAATCAAATTGACCATCTAAACCAAGAATTCCGGGAATCCACGAATAACATCTATAATATCTCAATTTGTTAAAAAAACTGTCTATAAGAAAAACATATTTTTCTTAGTTTTCGATGATATTAATTTATAATACAATTATTATTGATTTATTTATGAACTATCTATTCTTCAAAATATACGAAATAGCATGGACTGTCGAATTATTCTAATAAACGATCATATTGTACTTGTATTTTAAAGAGTAGAATAAGTCAAAGTAGTATAGGTAGTTATTATCACTCCATCTTTACAGCGCAACAAAACCTGGTGGACTCACATCATTAGGCACTTGGAAACGGTCCAGAGCTCCAACCTCGGTGAACATGCGAACACAGGCCCGAAGAGTGTCCACCTCTGTGATTGATCTGTCGTCAAAATGCCATGTGTCTAATTGTAGATCTTTCACCTCGGGTATGGGTGCGTTCTTAAATGAAATGTTATAAAACGTTGTCTTAAAACTTGATATAAAAATGGTAGTTTTCGCTTCAAAATTGTATTAAGCATATTTAAACATATTCACATTTACATATATTTAAAATGCTTGTATTACTGACGAATCAAAAGCAAATTTGAATTTATTCAAACTGAATGATACTATCTAATTAAGATAAAATATACGATTACCTATAAAGTATAAATATATTGCTGGAAAAATGATATAGTATAAATAATCATAAATAGGTTTCGTATGCCAACAGAAATCATTTATAAAGGACAACAAATGCTATACATTGATTAAATAAATAGATCGTAAAATCAAAATCAAAACCAAAACCAACTAATACTAAAGTATTAAAACATAGAGAGCTATGTTCAGAATCCAAAAACCGGAAAAACTATTACTTTATGAAAACGATGTATTAGATTAAGGATAACATAATAGCTTTAACAAATAATGAGAAGACTGCAAACAAGTTGTATAATCCATTAAACTGTTCTCAATACATTTGTCCGCTATTCAGTTGACAGTTGACGGAACAGGGAATCGCAAAACTCAGTGTGGTACATAATTTCGAAAATATTATCAGAATTGTTTCCTCATCTCTAGTTGATATACATTTATCTTTTTCCTAGTGTGTTTGGATCTTGTAACTTTCTGCGTTTTAAATATTGAAATAAAGCCTATTTAATATAAATATATAATGTAAGTTTGGTAACTATACATATAACATTTGTCAAAATAGTAGACAATTATCTTTTAAAAAAAATATATATGTTTATCTTATTTATAATAAACTATATCATGTTTTCACATTTCGTTTTCTTATTCTGAAATATCAATTGTCCTTATTAATTGTAAAATACTTTAATGTTAGCATATACTCAAAAATTACATATTGTACAACGTTGTGCTGAACTGGATGCCTGCAAGGATTACAACATGGAACTGAAGTAAAATTGAAATGCTATAAAGATGACGATACTTACTAGAAGGATTTCAACTTCCTCCTTGGGAGCTGTGGCGTGATAGGAAAGGACTTCAAATGCGACAGTCTGCTTCATCATGAGCCGACATACGTTCTCGTACATCTTGCAATTGTGAATACCGATTCCTACGAAGATGGCGAATGTCTGAGTTCGGGAAGAGAAAGAGTTATAGGTAAAACGATCGATTAAGGAGACTATCATTTACATTTTAAAAAGTTCAGAAGTATCCTGAACGGACAATCCCCATATAATGTACGAAGATTAGACATGTCTGCAGTATGTAATACAGCATGCAAATAGTTACGAAAGCAACTTTTGAAGAAAATATAAACCGTTTTGTGAACTATTATGTGTTACGTTGTGCAAAACTTTTCGGAAGCATTTGGTATCAAATTAACAACCAATGATTAAATATTTAAATAAATCTAATATCCGTTTTGTATGACTATAATACTTGTTCTACTTAACTGAAAATGAAGCCTATCTATAAATGTTGATAACGTTTCAGTGTATATGTACACAATTTCCTAAAAAGTACACCATGAAGAATGCGAAGAAAATCACCTGCTGAGAAGAACTCAATAACATATGATTAGACGTGATAATTTAGTAAAATAATTGCTAATTGCTTTTAAATTAATAATTCATTTTTTATAGAGGAATAGCGTAAAATATAAAGCAAGTAATCAATTAAGTTGATCAATTAAGCAAGTATTGTGGATGCATCAATATTTCACAATTTTTATACTTTTTATACTTTTTTGTTTAAAAAGTTTGGAATATACTTTACATTTCGTCTATCGTTCATTTATAATTTATTGTTTAAAATGCAAAAATAAAAATTCTATATTGAGTATATCCACGTGTTTGTATTTGTTTATTTACTTTTGAAGGGATTGTTTCTGAATAAAAATATTATATTTTACTATAAATAGATACAACATCTTTATTGTGATTAATAATTGATAATAACACAATTAAATTCACTTTTTTATTGAACATTATATATGATACCGGATGCGGTATAAATTATGTTTTTTATTTAATAAACAATTATTTAATTTTTAGTCAAACGATAGAAAATAATAATACCAGTTTTAAATAACTGTATTGTACACTTTTAGTAGGTAAACTATTTTACAAAAATGAATTTTAAAATAATAAAAAAACTGACTATCTATATGTCATATTTCACTTAGATACACACCTCTTTACACGAATTCGATTAAATTAAGACACTGTTACTACTAAAGTTGTCTTTAAAATTCGTTAAATTAATCTTATAAGAATAGATTGAACTTGTAATGGCCTAAGGTAACATAAAGGATCTAATCACACAAACAAGTGTATGATGGACCTCATATAATAGTCCAGTCGAGTACGTAATCATGATTTGGTTACACATGATTGGTTATATGATTTGATAACATCTATCGAGGTTGCATTTGTTTACAGCATTAAGGTTTATACGTAAGAATTGTAAACATATCAATCGTAAACAAAATATTTCAAAGCATGTAGACATTCAAAAATGATTTTATTAATACCATATGCTGTAAACATTAAAACTGTAATTCAGGATAAGATAAAATATTCTGACTAATGTGAAATAAATTATTTCAATTCATACAAGTGTATAAGAAAAGAGTTAAAAACGAAAACTTTTTCAGTTATTACTATTGTTAATTTTATTCAAATATCCTGATTTGTAATCGTATAAATCTGCATAGAACGTTCAATTGCAATATTATTTAAAGAAAGAATTTTAATTATTTAATGATTGAATTATAATATATTTAGTTTGATTTAAATAATTTATATTACTAATCATAGTAATAACTATAAATGACCCTTTAACAGAAGTCCCCCCAACATCTCAATGAAGTACTACTTTAAAGATATTATTAACGAATCGCTTTGAATATTAGATGATTTATAGATACAATATTATAAACGTACGTTTTTAAGATTTATTTTTATAATGCATTTAATACAAGAGTATATATATATATAAATGTTTATGAATAGTAATGTTTATAGTAAAATACTTATGGAGTAATAACAGTTAAAACGGTTAATAACTTGGATTATAAATATAATGAGCTAATTTGAAAGAATGTGATGATTTTAACATGTACATTACCCTAGACTATATTCTTTAAATACTATTTAAATTTCGTTTTGTTTTACATAATAAATAAAAAATAAATATTTCAGAAATAATTTTAACAGTTTTTAAATTAATATGAAATACGCGTTTCGTCTTCTTCCAAAAACGTTTTGTAGATAAATAGAAATGCCACACATTGTAAACGTTGTGCTATCTTCTTGAGCCTTTAAAGAGATTATATGTTTAAACGTGTAAATGATATTACAACAAATTTAGCCGGAAACAATCATACATGTATTTCTTATTAAACAGTGTATTCAATCTAAAACTACTTAACGTATAAACTCGTCCCAAGTGACAACTGTCAACCACAATTTGTGAATATTTGTTATTAATGAATGCAAAACTAATGAAATAGATGAACGTGTATGATATAATATTGATCATGTATGGAAATGTTTTATATTATTCTGTACAGTGATATAATCATCGCTCTTAGCGAAGTATCATTATACTGTTGTAAACAATTCTATGTTTTAATTATGTAGTCTTTTTAATTGATTTAAACATTTTTATATTACTGTTATAATGATGAAGGCTTGTTTTCTTATTTCTATTCAATTTTTAGGAACACAAATTAGATATTGATTTATAGGAAGAAACATCACATTTGCAGAAATGTTAACTATTCTTGGTGTAAAATTGTGTTAAACTAAGAAGAAATAGAGAGAAAAAAATCAGTGTATTAAGATTTATATAGAAACGGCTAAATTGTTAAAAAACAGAATACATAATTAAAATATTGACATTATTAATGCAGAATAGATGTTTCTCTAAAATTGAGGATAACATAATTTTACAACTATATAGTCAATAATCCTTTGCTAGAAAACAAGTGTCCTTATGTTTGGCAAACGGTGCATAACAGTATGTTCTCGTATTATTATGAATAATTTATTAGCAACAAACAAATAAGTTTTGTCGAGTTGATTCTTCATATTTATCCATGTAAAATATACGAAAAACACGTTCTGGAGAAACATTAACAGAGTACGTTTTGTTGTAAAAAAATCAAATTTGCTCATTTAATTAATAGTTTTAATTATAATGCTGAATCATAGATATTTGTCACTCTCTACATTTCCCTACTCACCTCGAAGGTGTTCTCATCAATGTCATTAAAGGGCAGTTGATTCGTCTTGTTCATGAGCTGCGCAACACCAATGATCTGACGATCACTATCTCGGATTGGGACGCAGAGAAGGTTGTTCAAGTGACGACCATCGCTAAATGTGACCTGATTTAAAAAATGTTGAACTATTTCAAAATTGTGGATAAACAAACTCTATAGATCTATCGATCAGTCAAATTGATCATAATTTCCATTGTAAATATCCATCTACATTTATAATTTACTAACACTTATTTGTTTTTTCATAGGTTAACAATATAAACTCATAACGTTTCAAACATGTATTTGATATTAAGATTATTCTTAAATTAGTCATTTTTAGAGAAGCGTAAGTAAGAGTAATCATAAAAATGCGGATACTCAATATTATTATCAACAACATTCATTGAAACCTTAAATGCAAGAATTATTAATTGACAAAATACTCGGTATAAAGTTAACCATGTTCATGCTAATCATTAGCGATTATATACTTTCCTTAAATTACTGCCTAATACACATATACAAATTAAACATAGAATGAGTTTATCACGTATTATAAACTTCACATAAGACAGTAATATGGTTTTATCATTTTTTTGTAAGATCACAATGGTATTAAGTTTACAATTATTGTAAAAAAAATGTATAGACATATTTTATTATCTTGAGAGTATTATACATATACAAATATTGGTACGTGCTAATCTATAATCTTTAACATATATATAATTGATAAGTAATTTAACAATAATTATAATAAATAATAATAATTATTAATACTCGTTATAACAAAACGTATCGAGTAAAACAAAAGGTGATAACTAATGATGAAATATTGTCAATTTTTGAAGTTATTGAAAATAAAATATGGAAAACCAATCTATTTTATCTAAATAAAAATAAATGTTATGTTTTATCTTTCACTATTAATCATGTATTGTTTATTTCAATTAACTTTTAGATTTCTAAATGAGCGTGTAATTGATTGTGTATTAAGAAACCAACGTACATTTTGTAGTGCATTTTGATTACAAAAATTCGAAAAATATGAAACCAATAATAATACATTATTATTATACTCGTATGTAGAGTGAATATTATTAACTTTTGTTAGAAATACGTGTTTATTAATATCATGACAATTACAATTTGCGTCTTTAAATTACCGTTTCACTTGTTTCTTGTTCAAATTCTTCAATATTCAAGATCTAAAAGTAAAACATAAAATAACATAATTTTTTTATAAATATCCCATTTAAATATATAACAATTAAAGAAATAATATGCAGAATATTATATAATGTATATAACTTTCCTTGTGATTATATATGCATAGTAACTCTGAATGAATAAAATGTAACTCTATATGGAAGTATTTAAGCAAATTTATAAATCAGAAACAAAAGGAGTAAACAGATTATTATACTGATTTATATACGTATTAACCATATAAAACCTGTACATAATTCATAACTATAAAACACGTAGATATATGTATCATGTCTATATAAGTTTCTCTTACCGTTCCTTCACTTGCTACTTGCTTGGCGAGTTTCATAATCTCAATTGGTACTGTATTCGGACTGAAATAGGAAAAAGGATAATATATATTTTAAGAGATTTGGTGTTCAATTTACTGTAAAGCAGAAATAGGACCTGTTCAACGTTGCAGGCTTAATCATGTGCCTTAAAATGAGTTAAAATAAATATTATAACATCCTAAACTATTTATAACGTATCGCAATATTTTATGATATAAACCGGATTCAATCTGATTTTAATAATAAAGCTCTCAGGAATACTATTATGGCATTAGAATCTTCTTTTCCTCCTCCTTTTAATATTCAAATGTATCATATTTGAAAGGCTAGATAACTCCTAAATACTACAGCAATCATTGGGTGAGGTATAGGGTAACGCAATATGACCAAATGATACTATTGGGTGAGGTATAGGGTGACGCAATATGACCAAATGATATCATTGGGTGAGGTATATGGTGACGCAATATGACCAAATGATATCATTGGGTGAGGTATAGGGTGACGCAATATAACCAAAGGATATCATTGGGTGTGGTATAGGGTGACGCAATATGACGCAATATGACCAAATGATATCATTGGTCTGATTTGCAAATGATGTTCAAAGTGAATAATAGTGTAATAGTGTACAATATATAATATTTAAGTTACACATTCTATATACCTTTTTAAATTAAATTAGTAAATAGCTATAAAATAAATTCTAATAAATTCCTATTCAGTTGGGCAGCTGTTACACTGACATAATAAGTCTATTAGATTAGCTGATGAATGTCATGTACAGAGCGTTTTACGTCACCACACCTCTACTATTTCGTCAGAAAATACATACATAAATCGGGATTACTTTCTGTGGAAGATATTTCGCTAACATTATGATTTCGGTTCAGTCGGAAATAGCTGCGATATAAGATATTAAAAAAGCCTCACAAAAACATAGTTTTAATGAAAACTTCAATCGAAAGTTAGAAATCTAACGCCGTCACGCAATAGCATTCCAGTCATACTAAATTTAGCCTAATGGGACATTTAGCAAATGTGCAAAATTTCGGTAAATTTCAACCAACACATAAACATCTAAATATAGATGGTTAAACCACTGGATAGTACTTTCGAATGGGTATAATCTTGCACAAACTGTTACATTTATTTAGAGTGAATTTAATAAAACATTTAATAAAACAAATAATAATATATTGAAACAATTGTATTTTTAACTTTTTAGATTAGTGTTGAATATATAATATTATAGGTAAAGCTTAAAAAAACATTTTTATACATTGTAATAATTTTAGTGACTTATATTCTTTCCTTTAAATAGTCGTGCACTCGCTAATATTATAGAATTCCAGAAAGAAATTTATAACATAAAACTGGGTTATAAAATATTAATTCCATTTGAAGTACCGCGTCATAAAATGTTTTTACACCTCGTCAGGTTTATCAATACGTGTGTCATTTTAGCTTCAACTAAAAAAGTAATCAATAAAAAACAGTATTATTATTATAAAATGGCTGTAGTCTATTGTTATTTTTGATTAAACTATTTTTTAAATTGTTACACAGGATGTTAGACGCCTATAATAAATGTTACACGTTAAACCACTCGTTGAATATATGTCTTTTTTAATATTCTTCCTACAAGTCTATTTAAAGTTTTGGTACAGTTAGTGCATCAAACGATTTATAACTAAACATATATTTTAAAGTTATACCTAAGAATTTCATTATCGGCTATTTTGTTCTAACTGATAGTGATAAACATATTATACATTTCTATACATGCATAAATATACACATATATTTCGATTACAGATACCGACAAACATACATTTTATACAAGTTTTTGCATTTGCAGATAACCAAAACACGTAAAATGTAAAAAGATCCTATTTTATTTTGTTACTTTAATGTAATTTGTATATGCAAATTTTCATGAATATGTTTATGTTATTGTGTTAGTTGTAAAATAAATAATGATCGTTAGCCAAAATAAAACATATATTTATGATACATTTTCTCGAATAAATTATATTTACCTTCTCATATTTGACCAGTGATTCAAACATGCTATCATACATTTTTTAAATTGATATTTTCTTTATATGATGATGTACAAAATGTTTACAGAAAGGAAACGTAAACACACATTTATACAGTATTATTAAATTTAACGTTTATTATAATAATGTTATTATTTTTAAAATTCTAATTGGATAATTATCACACAAGAAAATCTTGAAATTGTCTGCTTCATTATAAACAGTTTTTCTATAATTAAAGAAAATATATAAAACTTAATACTTTTCATTTTATCATATTGTTATTCTCCACTAATCTCTTCAGTTTAGATTTACTGTAGAAATACTCGACTATTTCTAATAATAACCCCCTATTGTTGGCTAACAAAGTAATTGTTAAACTAAGTATCATATTCTCTCTTGTGCTTTGAGTATTCTTCTCTTCTCATTTGAAGACACACCGGAGAATATCTAGGAAACCAAAGGAGAACTCACTTGATGTCATTCGAAGAGGATTCCTCCGAGCCTTCCTCTGAATTCTCTGCCCCGTTGCTTTTGACAGAGGCGTTGGTTATATCGAACACTTTGGAGATTATTATTTTTTCGTAGGGTATCTGTCACAAAGCAAGAGGAGAATTTGGAGATGGAGAAGAAAAATATAATAATCTAACAACTCTATGATTAAACGGAGGGCATACCATTTAATTAATGCCACTGTAATTGCTAGTATTGAATATAGACTAAGTTTATATATAAATTTATATTTAAAATGTAACAAAATTATGTTAAATTAATTTTCAATTAAGTATTGTCATACGTTTGTCATAAAACTGTAAAGAGACTCATAGCAATATGTGTTAATTGGATGTTTAAATAATAGTGTTAATTGAACAACTTTCGAAATAAAACTTTATTATGAAAATTATTATTATGTCTTCATAAAAGTGATTTAAAACGCATTTACAATAAAAGTTTACAGTATTTAAAATATTATAGCATATATTTTTTATGAATCATTAGGTTAGCATTAAATGTCAGACATTCGTTATCATTAGTCATTATTCAATTAGTAAACAGTGTATCTATTTTCGAAAACAAATCATAGTAACCTGCGAGTTAAAATGACAGCAAATAATAGATACATTTTAAAAGTTTTGCTTACCTGGTTGACATAAAATGTCAATGGTAGATAGATCAACAACATAAAAAGGAAATCTTTCCACATGGGAATATGAAGTTAGAAAAAATACAGACGGACGCAGTGCGACAAAATAAATGCTACTTACACACGTACAGCTTGAAATGAAAGATTGGAATATATAAAGGTGAGATATTCGTGTTATGAGACACATGACTTGATTGAGGAAGTATTATGGAAAGATTTATATACGTCAAGTGTGCATGTTAAATTAGCTTTAAAAGAGACTGAAACATAATTTCCAAGCGCATCGAGGAAGAGATGATGAATACTGCCTACTTTGTCTTGGGGAGAGGTGTAGTTGGCATCAAGGGAAGAAAATCCAGCGCTCTGTTGGGATTCTTTCTGCACAAAAAATAGATTAGAAATACGAATTCATAGTATGCGTAGATATACTATACAAACTGTCATACAGATACAAATTGATATATAATAGAATTACCGATTGTTTCTATGAATGATGGCATTATAGCATAAACACTGGTGTATAAGAAGTCTTTAAATTGAAAAAAACTACGATTTTTCTTATAGTACCCCCATGGGCGGTTTTTATATTTAGTGAATAGTATATATATTATATATACCTATACGGCTCATTTGAAGTCTATAAAATAATGTGCGCTTTAACATTTTGAAAATCTTAAGTATATAGGTAAATCCAGTTTGAATAAAAATAAGTAGACAATTAATTACGCAATACGTCGTTATTTTAAAAGTAAATAAGTATTATTTTTAATTGAAGATCCTGTATAAGCTAGTATTTGAGGAATCGTTTCAATAATAATTTGACTCTTGTGACCACCACTGTGCGGTTAACTATTGGTAAGAGTGTTGGTAGCTATACATTTGTTTCGTTGATACCAATTTAAATATCAAGGAGTCAGTGTATATACAATTAATTTCTATTCAAACCTCGATAAGATAAAATATTATATATTACTGACTATACTTACAACTAAGCAAAAAACAGATAAATAATAGCGTATCTAAAAACTGGAAATATTGTAGACTGTATAATTAAAACTGAATTGCTATTTATTTCGTTTCCGTACATTTAACGGAAGTACTTAAGAAGCAAATTAATATACTTTAATACATAAGTAACAATCTACTTTCGAGAAGTTACATACCACTAAAAATATATACTTAAAAACAAGTATTTTTATTAATAACACTAATAGGTTACCTATAAATAACAACTAACTTAAAAATTGTCACGAAAAGTCTCAACCGGGAATTGAACCCGAGACTTTCATTTGGTGAACGGATATGCTAACCAATATACAATCCAGAATTTAGACTAAAAATCGCAAAAAATGCTTGTAATATATTAACATATAAACAAAGGTTAAATGACCATCGCAACTCGTCAATTTAGGCGAAATTGTTGAGTATAGCGCAACTAATAATAATAACTAAATGACATCCCAGTTGATGAATTGAAGTAACCACTAATATGACGTACTTAACATAATGGCAATTTGCTCAATGGTTTACTGGTTAACATATCCGTTCGGCATGAAGCTGGTGCTCAATTCCTTGTTGAGACTATTATATGTAATTGTCGCAACAATGTTTAAGTTATTATCTATTGATAGCCTATGTGGCCGTTAATATTATTAATATCTCTACTACAGACTGAAATGTATTTGTCTTTAATAAATGTTTCAACTATGATGTTTTTTTAATATTAGCGAATTCAAAAAACTCTTTGACTTTGTTTTGACTTTACAATCAAGTTTGATGTATTTATTGACATTAGACAGATGCACAATATACTTTTTTGACATTCAGTTGTATAGTAGTTTACATAATCATGCATACCTAATGTGCACATGGTTCATTTTACTCTATAATTGAACTTAAACAATACGAATGATGTATAAAAAGTACAAACATATTGACAACCAAATAAATGCTATTCGACAGGTATATTTAATCACTATTGCTTTACAGTATTGAGCTTAAATGACATCGGTCAAGCACGTTTCCTGGACATTATACTAAAATAATGATTCCTTTATAAATTCCGTCGTTCTTCTACATCGTGTGGATGTGTCTATTGTTATATTCATAAATTCATTTTTGGTCAGGTTTTATTTACCTATTCGAGTCAAGTCGAGAGAGTTATTTAATAATATGAGTTCATACAACTGAGGTGTAATTAATACTTATTTCATGTTTTATGTACGAATATGCATGCACAAACACACACGCATATAATACCGTTGAAAACAATGTGAGAATGTTTCCATGTATATCCCCTGGGTAAAAATACATCGAGCTCACGATCAGTTTTAAATCACTTATTGATTTACACTTTGGACTTATGGATAAAACGTAGTTAAATAAATGTTATTATTTTTTTCTTTATTATCAAAAATATATAACCTAACCCAGGTTTGCTAAAAATATCTACAAATAAGTAAATTTAAATAATCAACCATGGTCATCACAATATAAAATTAAACAAATAATAATATAATGTTTTAGAACCTAATAATACGATAAATAACTTTTAAAAATATAATATATTTCATTAAGTTATAATTGTTCGTATATACATAATCAAATAAATAGAATTATTTTTCATGAATTAAATCAGTTAGCTAGTTTTTGATTTAGGTCTCAGAATATCAATATCAATATATGTGTATATAAACTTGTAACTTTACATTATATATATTAATAATTCGCAAACCAAAAAATAATATGTGAAATTTTAAAGTAGAAAAGTAAAAATCTATAATAAATTACATAGTGGTACTTCAACAAATAACCGGTATTTTATATTGTTCGCCAATGGGATGTATGATTAACGGTTAAAGATTTGTTCAAGAAGCCTCAATGAACCAAGTGCTACAAATTAGACATAATCTGAACAGAAAGTCATATATTCAGCCTCATTCCGTGTAGAAAACATCAGACAGAGTACATGCGCACCAAGGAATCAGAAAATAATGTTATATTATTCAAACTACTTTTCTGCTATATATAAACACAACTATATTTATATAGAGAAAACACATTGACGCAGAATAAACCATCTCAAATGTCCTAGTGGCGTGATTTGCACGCAACCAATTTCATAAGCGATTAGTTTGGTGAAATGTGGGATTCGTGGGAGTGACTTCGATATATTCAAATAATCCTGAAAGTAAATTGCTGCGTTGTACCACTACAAGAGAACTAACTATGATTCCAATATGTTGTGTTGAAAACTTGTTTCATTCTGACTGCATGCAGTTGATAAATGTGACTATTACCCAAGAATTAAATCAAAGCGCATTACTAATAGGTGGTAATTGCAGACTTTTGTTCTCATGTAAAACTAAGCTCACTATGGTTTTCATTTTAGAGAATAATTTGTGGCATATGCTTCTGTTTATAAGTTAAGATTATGTTCATAGAAATACAGGAAGGCAGGAAAGCTATGTTTATTTAAGATTCAAAATTATACACATAAACGAAGCATTTTATTTTATTTTTAATGTTATCAGCTAATAAACATCAAATTATGTAAACAAATAGTTAACTAAGATAATACTTGCAACATCACTAGTTTGAACAGCCGTAAACGATCGAAATATTTAAAAAAAAATTTTTTACCATTTTTATTCACATAATATATTGTTAATATATTTCCCTATAAATACCAATATAGCAAGTGGTATTAAGAAAAGTTTACTTGGGGAATGTTGATAACATAGCAAGTAATGCAGTGTTGAAAATCGTTTTTACTTAAACATAATCCCTTATTTTAAATAATTGATTCAAGTGTATATTATCCAACAGTTTGTTTAAAAACAATGTTGCTAAATTATTATGAGTAATTTGTTTAAAATGTCAATCATACAATATAACAAATATCTATTACATTGCTTAAAGTAGCTCGAATCGTTAACCTTAATGTATTATTATTTAACGATATTTATTTAAATTAACTGTCAAATGTGTGTTATTATATTTATAAAAACATATTGCATGCAATATGAAAGTATTTGTATAACTCATATATATATATATAAGTATATATACATAATTAAATGGAAGTGCTGTTACGCAAAGACACAAGCACACAGTTTCACACATCTTATACAGGATCTTCTAATGTAAGATGTGTGATATATCTGTATATGACAAATTGAATTAAATGCATTAATTGTTAAATGATTCGAATATGACACGAAACATTGATTAAAAGTAAAGTCATTCTACCGATTTTCTTCACCGATTTCTCTATTTGTTGTCAAAAGATGTGCAAATATAATGTTCTGATATTTTTCGTTGGACATTTGCGATAAATATACCGTTTCTTTTGTAATAAACATTATTTTTCTACTGTTACTTTACAATTAAAATGGTCTTATTAATTGAAAATAAGTATATGTACTAATTAGAGATAAGGAATCAGTACAAATCAAATACTTCGATTTTATTATCAGTTAAGCATGAAATATGATAATGACATTGAAACAATATTAGAATAAGAGATCGCAACAAGCATGATTAGTATACATATCGTTTTCAAAAATGCACATGTCTATATAAAACGTAAGACTCATACAATGTACTTCATGCAAAAATGTAGGTTAGCAATGTATTACCATTTTTTTAAGAAATATAGGATTGGTAAAACGCCCGAGAATGTAACGACTATACAATCTACAAATAGTGACCACTAATTATGGGTTTAAAGGGTATATAAATAAACATACGTATAAATATTTCTTGCAGTCAAAAATATACTTGAGAACGAATTATATATTTGTTAAATGTGTAAACAATTATTTAAGAATAGTTCTTTTAAGCATATTCACTAGAAAATCAACCCTATTGTGTGTCATAATATTACGACTTTCAATTTTAAAATGTATAAATATTGTATACGACCTCATTGGCATGGCATAATATTTCAATTCATTTTTAGGCAGTTTAAACCTCCTATTTCGTGTTTCGCCTACATTTTGCCTATTTAGAAACCATGCTCAGTTCAATCATATAACACTACATACAAAAGGCATACTTTGAAAAGTAGGCGAATCGTTTTGAAAGATATCTTTTACATTATGGGCAATTAATACTTTTCAAATTTAGTATATTTAAGTCCGAAACGGTAAATTATAGTTAACATATAAACTCTAATGCATTCATCAAGAAGAGAAATAATTAGTTTATATAGATCCAAAATATTGGAAAAGAGTATATTTAACACTGCAAATACATGTATCCTCAATACACGAACTGAGAGCTTACTTTCAAATGCCTCCGATGCTTAAAGGTAAATATAAACATTATGTTGAAAAGTACAGCTAGTCGCACTTGTGTTTTATATGTAATGCAGACATTGTATTTTGTAAAATGATAACTGATATAACTAACAAATTATTCAATTAAAATAAAAGTTTAAAATATATAAAATCTAGTCATTTTTACTTTTAATTTAAATATAATGTTTTTATGTTTCTTTGTAGCTGTATATAATGAATTGAATTATATATAATGAATATATAGTTGATTTTAATAACAAATCAAAAATAAATGTTATGTATATTTAAAGATATTAAATAGACTTAAGTTTATATATATTATCATGTTAACAAGAAAAGGTCGATAAAAAGGGAAATTTCTTAAAAACAACAAATAAAAGAACAAAATTAACATTAATAAAAATAAAAGTAATAATTAGTTAATATAAGCATAATATTGCATATTATCTAATCTACTGCTTTATTTAAAAATAATTATGGTTGTGCATTAACGTTTAGCAAACAATATAGGTAATAAAAATATACCATTTTGCCATCATATATGGAAAACGTACAGTTCAATTCAGTTGTACTCAACAATTAATGTAACTTTAATAAAAGTTTAATCCAACGAATATTTGTCCAATATATAAATATATAAATATTGTGAATACATGCTACTGTTAATACAATTCGTCCAATATTAAAATATTGTTATATATATATGCATTATACAACTATTTTAGAAATAAAAGCGCAGGTCGCTAAATATAATAATATTGCGGAGCTGCACCATCCTGTTGGAAAAGTTCAGGTATGTTTCACTTTGGTATAGCTTGTAACTGGGGCCAATTATCTAATATGGCAAGATATGATTTGCCTGACACTGTATCGTCGAAAAAGAAAATACCAATTATTTCGCCAACCCCAAATTCCACACCAGACCTGGAAGACTAACTTTCTTTTCGAAAATGTGTTGAGGATTTTCAGATGCCCAATAAATTCAATTGTGTCTGTAATGTTATCATTCATCTTAGATATAGCTTCATCAGACCAAATAATTTTTTGTTATCTAAAGTTTGGATCCTCTCCCAAAACATTCAGAAAAGTCTCACAAAATTCTACCCGCCAATCAAAGTTGTCCTCGTGTAGTTTATAAAGGAGACGTGTACATAGGGGTTGTAGCCCAGACGTGTACATAGGGGTTGTAGCCCAGACGTTTCAAAGCATAATGTAATATGATTAACCTCGTAATCCCCATCTCCTGTGATGTGTTAAGATAATCGACGTGTCAAAACAGAACCATCGTGTCTCATTAATGTGGCTTTGAAATCAAGCTTCTTTATGATTGGAAGTCGGCCAGAACGTGGCGCATCAAGGACAGATCTAAGATCTTCAAATGTGTTAACTAATCGTATAATTGTTGAACAATCTGGAATGTTCCTTTGAACTTCTCCTCCAATGTACCATGCAGTGAGTGGCACTAGCATTGCTATTATTCTTATAATAAAAACGTACTGCTGATATTCGCTATTGTAGTAATAACACAAGTTGTTCAAAATATAACACTGACATTTTATTTTCCTATATAGCTATACCCAGAATATGAAGTCTTAGTGATGACCGAAACACTTGGCCAAATAATAACCATAAAATTAGCTATAATAATCAATATCCTATGACTTGTTTTTAATATAATAAAACTGTTTTTAAAATCTCGCGTGACTTTTTGAACACCCTCTATATGTGCAGTTATTTTTGTTATTATTATTGCAAGAGGACAATTAGTGTCAACTTATAGAGAATTCGGATTTTACAAAATACATAATTCATCAAAATGGTAACAAATTCAAGTTAATAAATTAATTAATACAGCAAGTAAATATGTCGCGATGTGTGTGTTTACAGTGGACATATTATTGAAATAAACCAATACAATCATCCAACACAATCACAAGTAAATTGTAACGAAAGTACAATTCGAGCACTCCTCCGCACAAAGATAATCTGCGGGGACTTACATCTTACAATTTACTAAAATATTGATTACTAGTTTAAACTATTAACAACGTTGTCCTTTATAACTATATAACGTCCAAATATGAGAGCTAGATCGCTGTCTCCTTCTTTTAAGATTTAGAGTATCTATTTCACACATCTATTATACCCAGATGTATTATTAATCATTAAATAGGTGATTAGCATTAAGCATATTATATGAATTGACTCGTCATTTCAAATGCATACGCACTTGACAAAAGTCACTGAAAAATATTACTCCCTTAGATTACAAATAAGTATAACTTTTGTTCCTTGAAGGATAGTGAAGTATTATGAATGACGAACGAAACAAGGATAACAAAACTAGCTGCAAACATTCACAGTCATATTAAGTGTTAAATATAAACGTTGACAGTTAGATTCTATACTGAATCCAAGATAAGTTTTAGTGTAAAATGTACTGATATATTTACAGAAAATATAATTTTATTAAATGAAATTGCTATGATAGTCAAATATTTAATTTATATAAATAGTTCAAATAAATGAATAAAACATGTTCTCATCGAACACATTTAATATAGAATAAAGCAATCATCTTGAAAAATGGAATGCAAAAAATATTGGATAATATTAAAAATACTACCTAATATTCAGACATTTTATTCATACGATTTCTACAGACAGTCACAAAAAAATCAAAATCAAAATACTTTTTTTTTACTTTCCATGTATATACTATATTATGTATATTAAAATATGTATACAAAAAATACGTAATAGTTCGAAAAAATATGATATAAAATAGTAAATACGATTTATATAAAATTTCATATTATACGATATTATGTATTAATATAAAATTGATACTACATTATTATACTTAGTTCATATATCAGACGTGACTGATATCCTACAATTTTATATTTTTCAAAAAGCGTTGTTGAAATAATTTCATTTTTACATGTAGAGATATGCATCTTATGCGGAGTCGGGAGCCCATATTCTACCTTTCTGCTGGCGATATTATCGATGAGATAGACCATACATCGTTCACAATCCAGGAGGGAAACAGACTCTTTCATAATTGTTGCTACAAGCTTCTCCAGATTCTGCTGATTGCGGAAGATATTCCTTGCCAGACGGAGAAGCATCTAAGTGAAATGAGTAAATGTAGCACAATTTAATATGAAAATATGCAAATGGTATATTTATTTATTAAACCTATGATTAATGTTCTCAACAAACGTAAGCACTGTAATTGTGTGTTGGTATAAGTCTCCTTTATTTTATTCAAGATAACACCACTATTGTTTTCTTGAAAACAATACTTGTCTAAATTTACCAAGAAAAATAAGATTTGATAACTAAAATTTAGTATTTTTGTACTTAGCAGGATAATAAGTGAGTGTAAGAATAAATGTGATTATTTAGAATTTTCGATAAGTATGTTACTTAAATAAAATCAATCAAATATAAATGTATAATAAACGTAAGATTTTAATCTTATCAACAAGCAACGTGGGTAGGCTTGTGTAATAAACACAATTAATGTATTCATTCATTTGAACATGTAAAGAGGCCATACGTCACCATTGTGAAGTCCGCAGATCTTACAATCGCCATTCTATCCAAGTATCATATATTATGAATATCGCCTCAAAAAACATAAAGTATGCCTTCAATTATCGTAGTTAAATGTGCACACATAAACTTATAAAGTCCAATTAATAATAATTAAAACATTAATATTGTTGTTCCCTATTTAATGATATGAATGCAGTATTAAACACTGACATTAGTGCTTTTACTATTATATGCATTATTAATGTATTTATATAGTATTATACAATATATTATCACCATAAATACTACTGATTAAATGAGGTTTCACTCTGCAATGTCTTTCTGTTGATAGAAAGTGCTTTTAGTTAAATAAAGTGTGCACAAATTGGGGAAAAAGTAAAATTATATATGTGCATATGTACATATATAATATGAAAGAGTAGCAACTCTATATATTTATATATCATTATATATATATTAATTGCTCATTGAATAAGATTATTATCAATTTATAAATACTTTATGGATCTTGAAAAATAGTTTCGGTAACAACAATGACATCATCTCCTAATTAAAGGTTTCCTTTATCTCCCTACCTTAGGTGATATTCAAATTTTATCGAAATAAATATATGTATTCAAATTAGATTTACATATAAAAAAAGAATTCCAAGGAATACACGATGTTGATGGCCACATTAACGAAATAAACACCAAAGACATGTTTAGTAAGTATTACATGAAAAACTCAGCGTATTTGCTCGTTATCATATTATTCAATAGTAGTAAGCATTTAAATAAAAATATAGACGTGAAATTATTATTGCCTACAAAAAAACAAAAATCTATAATAAAATTCGAAGACCCATTCCTTATAAAAAGGAAAATTGAATCTTATATACATTTGAAAGATGTATGTTTATTTAATGTGCATATTTGTTTTGCATGCCTCTTTACCGCGATATTAAACAATGTTTCATTATTTCATTTGATTGTGTTTGTCTTTCATATAAGGGCATGATTTAATATTTTAATGATAATGTTATGCTCAGAAAATAGCTGTTGGCAATACAGAAATATGTCGAGATATTTCTGAAATACTATATTGTATCCAAATGTATGTGTAAATACAACTTTTCAAGCAGCAATAGTAGTATGAAGATGTTTTTTATTGATAAGATTTAAATAATATGATATGCTTTATAACTTTGGTCATTATAGTATCACTCACAGCACGTATCTTTCATCTTACATGTAACATGTATTTTTATAATATTCACACATTTAGAGTATTCCATCTTATAAAATGATTGATAATCAAGCTAATGAAAACTTACAAAATTGCGTTTATACTCTTCCACTGATTTCTCGAACAATTGAGCGTTCGTGAGGCCAATTCCACAGAAATTGAGATAGTCAGCAAATACCTGAAACGAGGGATGAGTTATTTATGTTCAAATGTAATGGGATAATATATTTTAAATTTTAGTTTATATTTATTTATTTTAAAAGAACATATTAATTTTAGCGGTTGAATGTAATGTGTAAACTGCTTGTTAATGAACTATTATGATTTACAAACTCTTAGGATTTAAACCCCGTCCTGAAAAAAATCATTCACAACATAACATTTCGGGTATATGCATGTTTTATCAGAAAACGACTTTACTGTGAATGTGTCTAAATTATCTACACAATTATTTTGTGCCTTGTGTCTAAACTTAGTAGATTGGCAATTTCTGGACCGTACTAAAATGAGTAATACTGAGACATACGTCATACCTAAGCATGTCTATACAAATATTGGTAATTGATGTTCTATTCTTATATGTTGCTTTGTATATTGTATTAATATTCTCGTATAGTAAAACCATAAATACACATATCATTTCTAAAACTTTAAATATATATAACATAATATTAATTTTTTATAAATAATATGCAATTATAATTATTAAATATTATTGTTATATAATAATACTATATAAATCATAATAAGTTAAGTCAAGTTTAACAAAATAATGTTGATAATAAAATATACTCAAAACTCTGCCATATTATCCGGTAAATTAAAGCATAAATGGGGTAAATATAAATACCTGTTGAAGAATACATCAAACGTAACGAGTAGTATTTCAATATAAGCATATTTCATAAAAGCATAAACTCTTTGTCAAAAGTGACGTTTCAATACATTGCCATACTTTGCGTATAATTATTCATGAGTATTCATACATTCTCCAAAAAATATAGAACTACAATCTAGTAATGTTCATAGGTCAATTTTATTAAATCAAATCAAAAATTAAAATATCCACGTATAGTTAAAGGCATAATTTGTTGGGATGATTTCAAACTTCAAAGTCAAAAAGGATTCTTTTATATCAATAAAACCTATCCTAAAAATGCCATAAAAGACCACAGATCTTATAAATACTTACTGGCATTCTAAGGTTTTGTATCAGTTTTGCAACCTTTGTTTTAAGCTAATTGGTTAATTTGGTTAGCTAATAATCCTAGAATTCAATCGGTGTAATAGTACCTTATAATAGTAACGTTTAATCGCCAGAAGTCATTCCTTTTACCATGTGAGGCTGCTAAGTTTAATAAAGGTTGCTTGATAAGATATTTAGTACAATATCTAAGAAATAACGTTAAATATAAAAAACTAAATTAATTTGTTCTAATTAAATTTAATGTCACTCGAAAATGAGTACAGAACCACTATTGAAAGTGGGTAATCCACAGCTCAGCATATTTCATGCAATATCTAATTTCTGATTTAAATCGTTCTTCGGTTCAAATATCAATGCCACAAAAATATACTTTTCTGTGTATCTTTTGTCAAAATATATCGATTAAATCAATTAAATCAGTACTTCATGGATACATTTCAAGAGTATATATTAGTCCTCCCAACCATTTTGTTTGTTTGCATTTATATGATGTTTATAATAACTGAGATTAAATATTCGTGCTCCATATTTTTTAAACATAAATACATTTTTACTGTATTATCTGCTCATTATCTGCTCATTATCTGCTCATTATCTGCTCACTATCTGCTCATTATCTGCTCATATAATACATCATGTATTCAAAAAGATAATAAAAAGCATTCGCCATGTTTACATCACACAAAATTATAAAATTGATAAGCGTATAAAAATAGTCACACAAGTTGTAATGTCTCCTAGATAAATTGGGTCATAATATTATTTGTTTAATTAATTGGCCGATTATAATTATATATAAATATGACAATTTACTACAAATAAAACAACATAATTGAGGAAAGTTGTACATTTGTAAATGATTGCTTTTCAGTACAATTTGAAGCGAATACTGCACATTATATTCAAAATACTGTTTGTTTCTATAGTATTCTGGACAGAATTGATGTTGACTAAAATGTAAGTAACAATTTGTTTTATACAACTTGTTTCATTGCAAAAATGATTTTCTTTTAAAAATAACTATGACACATTAACAATTTTTGAAACCAATTCGCGTTCAAAGATTACTGTTAAATCGGACTATATTAATGTTTAATATATACATATGGAAGCATAAAACAATTTTACATTGTGCATATTTTAAATCATTGTGATATTTAATGTTGACATTTATTTTTGCATTTTTATACAATACTGGTTTTCAAAATATTCATTTAAATATTATATAAAATATGTCACTTGTATTTTAGTAAAAAAAATGATGTTGACTAAAACATATCCCAATTAGGTAATAATATATATAAACGTTGTTTTAAAACAGGAATTTACGACATTTTTAAGTTTGTACCCGTCGGATATCTAATAATGTTGGTAATTTGATAAAATAAATATAAAACTTATGAACGACACACATACAAATAACTAAATCATTATTTCAACTAAACTTGTAAAATTTAAATATTTCATTTCAGTGCACCCAATCAAATAATATATTTATATTCTCATTTTTGGGCAATACAACCTGGTGGCCGACATAAATTTAGAATTTTTAAAATAATGGAACATCGAAGAAATTAGTAATTCATGCATCTATATTATAATTTCAAATATCTTACTACAAAATAATATATATAAATAAATATAAATATAAATATATTGCATATAAACTTTGAAAAATGTGTGCATTTTCAAACATGTTATTATTTTTAATACCACTGAACTTCAGAACACTCTTTTTACCTACCTTTTCATCAGCTGAAGTGAACTCATGCGTTTTGCCCCGTTTGTTGATGATCTGTGCCACCCCGATTACTTCATTCTCGTAGTTGACAATTGGCATACAAAGCATACTATGTGTTTCATAGCCTGTCTTCTTGTCAATTTCTTTGTTGAATCTAGGATCCTGAAAAAACGAGGAGAGGAGATTTATTATTAATAAATATGTAATACTATTAAATATTTTTAGTCTTATTAAGATTAACACTTGAACAATAAATGCTGTTATTATTATACAACAAAACATTATTCCCCAAAAGTAACCTAAACAAATTATTTATAAACACGAGAGAAAGAAGCAAATATGTCTACATGACTATGAGGTTTAACCTTGACAATTTGTAGTTATTAAAAATACAATATCTTTGCAGACAGTGCAAAAATGTTGGCATAAAATTTAGCACAAGCAAACCACCTTTTTAAACATTTTTATCTTTGAATAAATAATGTACAATTTATCTACGGAAATTAAAAATATAGAACAATGCTCTTATTCAAATGTTTAACGTGCAATGAACGTTGCATGTTAATACAGATATCGTGCTAAGATAATAAAAAATATTTTGATGCAATTTGAAATAATCAAATTATTTAGCTTTTGAGGAACCCTATATCGTGAGTGTTAATTAAGTAAAGAAAAATTCTAATACATTTTCGGGTGGTTTGTAAAACTTAATAAAAACATAACTTACAAAGTTTAATTAGGTGTCGTCTTTTACAAACTTTTCCCCTTCGTTCTGGTTAAAAATAGACGCATGCGTATAAATTGTGAAGCATTTAAAATTTAGATTCACTATTATTGAATGACATATTATGCAGACTAATATTTTAATATTAATTAAAGTATAATTTCATTTTAATGATGCTATATGTTGGTACTTACATATATTAAAGGTTAAGTGATATTAGTATATTTTGTTTGTGCCGTTAGTTAACTAATTGACCGTAGCAAATGTATACGTTATATCAATTTAAACTGTCAATTATGCTTTAATTTGAGTTTAACTGTTTACAAAATCCATATATTTCAATTCGTTTCATTAAATTGAAACATTATAGGTATTATTAAATGTCATCTAGATTAAATAAACTATATAATGTTTAACTTATTTATAGGATTAATATACATTAAATATAAATAAATATAAAACGAAATACATTCCAAATTAATAACTAGCTGTACATACCGTAATCGTTTATTGCTAAACTAACTATTATGAATTAAATTTATCCATCATCACAATGTTGTGACTATATAGTTACAGTATAGATTTTAAAAGGAAAAATGTACATTAATTCATGTTTGAATGATGCATCTTCTACCAGTATGTTATGTATAATGATATAAAAACGAAAAAACCAGATATTAAAAAGTGTTCGTGAATTTTTGTTATTGTTGACTTTTTGCTGATATTTTACATGCGTTAAATTTAGTTTTGAGATTATATGAAACCTTTGCTAAAGTTTACTCAACGCAAAACCAACCTAAAGTTTCTTTAATACTTGTTGTGCATTAGCACACGCTGTATGTGTTGCCATGGAAACATTAAAAACATTTCGGTTTCAGAATTGAGATGTTTTTTCCTATTAGCTATTTGCGGTTTGGTTAAAACCTTCAATGCTTACTTTTTATTAGCACGATATTGTAGTTGGTGTTTCTACTCCTGCGTCTTTCTCACTATGTTTTTCTATCCACAATCGATTGTCAAGTTGTGTCTGTACTATGTATAAAGGTTGAATCATCAATAAGCGAACTGTCTTTCTACAAAACCAAAACCAGCACGATTTATCTTTTTTCTAGAAAACACCATAGACCATCAAAAACTTTAACAAAAAAGAGGCGCGGATAATTTTGAAATACAATTGTTTTCTTAGCTGAAAAATTACTTATATAACTTACAAATAGGGATGGATTCAATGATTACTCTTTAAAAATATGAGGGAAAACTATCATGGTTGTCAAGGTGATTAACAAGTAAATCATGTTTTATTAAATATTATTGACAAAACGGGTAAATAATAAGTGGTCGATATATGTCGTATATACGTGGCGTGCTTATTCAACAAAGCTAAAGTATACTGAGAGTAAATAATAGTGAGCAGACAACAATTTTGTGCGAATTTTGTCAAATGTCTCGCTATGAATTGGTTATTGTTCAACTTCGCAAACACAAACACGTTTCTTCTGTTTTTATTATCCGGAAAACCCAAGAAAGGTAATATTATTTCTCGATTGTCTTTTAAAGCAAGTGCAATTTCTGTTTTTATAACATCGCCTGTGAAATTTAGACAATGTGACGGAAATAATAACTCAAGTTGGTAACTTCTTGCTCATGTATTTATGATGTTAACAATTTATTTCGAATAACGATCAACTGAAAACCTCCATAATAGGCAACAACACAAACAAAGAGAAGTGTTGCTTTCTGTCGTGCTCTTAAACAATGTATTATACCTGCATGCAGCATAACCGATTGTAATGACGTCAAAACCAGGCATAACATTTTCGATGTCTCTGATAAGAACTATGTAGCTTAGAATACGTATTGGTTTTTAAGTAAAATATTTCTTTTGAAGGCAACACATACGATTACTATTCATTGCACGTGTAAAAGGCCAAAACCTTTAAAAAATAACATGTCTTGAGTGTAAATACGAAATATGTTTTAAAAAATAAATGGCTTTTGAATTGAAACACAAAATTTAGAGTGTGTATTCGTTACTAGCGACACGTCTTAATTGATTTAATTCAATAACAAATTTAAAATAAATAACATGTTTTCATATATGTCCATAAGTTACGACTTTTTGACTTTTATTGTAATCATTATTAACAATGATTGTAATCAATTAACATGTACATAAAAGAGCATAGTAGCTCATAGTCTTGTTGGTTGTACAAGAATGAATCATATGTAGCATAACTTGTAGACCACCCAGCTCAACACACAATCGCATTCGTCGAAACGTTCTGTCCTTGATTTTTTGAAGAGTTTCCATAAGAAATCGGGCAAACTCATTTTGAATAATGACTTCTCAGGTCTTCTTTGTTTTGTGCTTTCCTTGCAACAATGCTGGTCTTTATTATACCGCATAAGGCGTTATCGCAAGACGTGAGGTCAGGGCTATGTGCCGATCAAGTAGTCAGCCCAAATTTCTCAACCCAACGATCCTGAATGGTGTTCATTACGAGTTGCTTTGTTGGTATATGCTAGAGCCCCATATTGATGGAAATATGCTGATAGCAAGATCTGTCTTGTCTCAAGAGCTGGAATAAACTCATCTCTTAACATCTGAATATAACTATCTGTTGTAACATCACCTTCCAAGAAAAAGGGGTCCAATAAGGTAATCAGTGGCAGCCCATACCATAGCTGTTGGTGTGTGGGGGTGTTGTTTATCTTGTTTCCAAAAGTGAGGCTTTAGTTTTAACCACATTGAAATACGAGTTTGGACTTTGCCTTCTGCATAAACGGCACATTCATCTGTATAAAACTGTTTTAGATTTCTTTAATGTGTGTCGTTCTTTTGTAGAAACTTACGCAGTGTACTCAATTTTCGTGATCAGCTTGATTAAGAAATTGAACCTTTCTTTCCTTCCCATTTTTATACCCGAAATCTTTCGACAACACTCTGTGTAATGTTGTTTTGGGAATACTTAACTCATCAGAGCAGACTGTTACGGATCTTCCTCTGCGGAAGTATTGACTTCTTCATAATCTTCTCGCTCGTTGGGTCTTCCAGATCTGGGTTTATCGAGTATGGAACCCGATGTGAAAAGCTTATCAGCCTAATATGCTTTTATGTATCTCGCAACAGGTGGTTCAATGCCGTATCTGTCACGCTATTTGGCATTTACATTACACACAGCAATTATACGTTCCTCACTTTCAAAAACCATGCTGCTGCGAGAATTCTGTACTCAATTGTATATTGACTTTTATCAGAAGACATTAAAATACCATTTTGAAATGCTACAACACATAATTATTTTGATTAATTCATCACTATAATTAAGTTTAAATTTCAAATTTTAATTAATAAATTAAATTTCAATTTCAAAAATATCATAAATGTTTTGTTTTAATTATTATTATACTACAGACCACTATCAATAAAAAACTGTAACTATGCCCACATTTTAATCAAATGTCGTAATAACTTGTAGACATGCTGTACTCATATACCATAAAATAGGAATAGCAAAAGTTATCATTCTGTTGAAAGTTTCATCTTTTATCTATTATTCTACTTTTAAAAATTCACAAAAATTATAAATGTTAATATAAAAGTTGTTAATAATTATATTTCGTACTTCTTTCGCCTGACTCTTCAATATCAGTTATAGGATTTTTTTCTTTTTGAACAGCCATTTGCACCACGCAATATTTACCCGATTAAGCATTTACTTAATATTTTTATTTATAGTAATTTACTGTACTTTACTGAATTAATATTTTTTAATTATTCAATAACAATTTCCTCGAGTTTGACATTTTACTTCATTTAATCAAGTCTAAGTATCGGGCAACCATTTCGTGTCTATAATTATACTTATTCTGATATATCGTGATTTGAAAATTGGACGGAAAAATGTATGCTTCTTTGCCAAAAGCATTATTCTAGTATGTTTTATGAAAAATATTAAATTAGTTAGTAATACATTTTTAATCAACAAGTGTATTTTTAAAATGTATAAATCATAAAATAATAACAACTTACAAATACAATTTAAAAAAAGTGAATTGATGCGAATTCACATGGAAATCAAACTATAATTATTATTTTTGTAATTTTGAATGTAACAATGACACTCCGTTTGAGCATAAAATAGATATCATATAATAAATAAGTTTAAAACTTAAACATATTATGGTATTGATTACAAAAATAAAGACTCAATTTTACTTTATTAAAACAGGATTAAAAAACTGTCTATTTTGACAATAAATATACTATTTATTTTGTCGTTCGAATCATAATTTACTTTTAGATCTAAGCTACATATTTGAAAGAATTATAGACAACATAATATAAATAAATAGTATTAATTAAATTAAGTTTAAAAGGATAAAAATGTTTGACGCTCATTTGATTTACGACCTAGATTAAATAAGCATAAATCATGTAAATATTTGAGCCATTTTAATTGTTATATATAAACTATGTAATAATGTGGTAAACAAAAACATAAATATAAATATATAAATACAACGATTTTTCTGTTAAACAAATTTGAAATATCTTTAAAAATACTAAAATTTATTGGGCAGGAAATCTTGAAGAGTATAACATGAGTTCTTATTTCAATGCTTTGTACAGGGATTTTCATTTTTTCATTCGTCCCGTTTTTCCTCTATCTTAAAAGTTCTAATAAAATATTATCCTTCAAAAATTTCTATTTTTGACCACTTAGTAAGTAATTGAATTTGAGGTTAATGTTACATCAAAATAATGTGCTATTTCTATTATACCATCTTATATGCATTTTGCTTCTGACTATCAATTGCTTGCAGCGAAAGCTGTTTAGCGCTTTTTAAATATAATCTTTTCTATCTAACATTTAGTTTCTTATGACTTGTCCAAACTATGTATGTATTAAGCATAAAGAAATAGAATCTTGACCGCTTATAAATGTATCATACATTTTTTATAATTTTAAGTAAACATTTTATCTTGCAAACATATGAATATTTAAATACATTTTAATCAGCGTAACATGTTATTATGGTGTGTGTAACTAGCCACAAAGCAGCCAGGTAGATTTAAGTCAGATTAAATTCGTTGACTTAACATCTTTTTCGAATTTAATAGGGGAATAAAGTGGTGAGACTTTTAATTAGAAGTATGATGCTGTATATTTTCTATATATAACTTTTTAATGCAAGTTCATTAAAGTTATATTTTTGAGATATGAGTGTAACAAATACACAGGTATAGAAAAGTATATTTCATTTAATTTATAAATACGATTCATGTTATTCATCATTTATACATATAACATATATTATAATTTATTTAAAATTTAAATATAAAATCTTTTCAACATTTAATAGAAAATTATTGGTATCAATAAAAAATCAATAATATATCAGTAAATGAAACTATATATGCGCTAATATATATTTGAGAGTAAACAGCTGAAAAATAGTTGATAGTACGATTTGAAATTAGTAAAAATCAAAACGTTGTATGCATTGATTTTACCAAATAAATTGTACAAATATATATGTATATGCATAATACTTTTTTTATTTCTTACAAAATGAAGTCAAATATTTTGTAAATCACTAGGTCACTTCACAATCGGATTAGATTAGCTTGATCGCACGCTTAGACATTTTATTTAGTGGCGCCAGCAATTAATTTACGTTTTGTCCAATAAAATCACTTTAATAATTGCAGAGTTTCAATCTAATCCAAATTGTGAAGTCAAATTTT